>VMDR010004412.1:0-60482 GCA_007922815.1 Macrotus californicus | reverse complement strand
ATGCTTATTTCTGGTTTTTCCTATTCTATTTGTTTGCTTCTCATGGAATACTGAATACTAATATCATGTTATTAAAACTGGTTCCAAGAAAAAGTCTTTATGTTCCTGCCCTAGCTGTAGCTTGACCTGTTCCTCACTAAGAAAATTATTTATGCTAAAACTAAAAATCTTTTCTGTATCTTAAATGTTTTGCTTAATTTTTCCCTGCCACTTATATAAAAGCCAGATTCCTTGTCATGGTCTAGAAGCCCTCTCATAATTTGGTGTCTGTCTGTCCATGCAGTTTGTCTGTCTTACCACCTGTGTGCCTGGGCCTCTGTCCTCAATAAATGACGGCCCCACTGCACTCTCGTTTCCTAGAACATGCTAAGCTTATTCTTGCAGCAAGGCCTTCAATTCACGCTTGTGTTTGATCTGCATAGAAGATGCTTCCCTCCGGTCTTCCCATGACTGACTTCTCATCATTCAGGCTTTAGTTGCCTTTCCTCTTCACAAAAACAGTCCCAGCCACAGTATCAAAAGTAGCCCCTCTTCCTGTCTTTGTTACTTTCAAGGCATTTATCACAAGCCAAAAATTATGCTTTTTACATCTTTGCCAGTAGAATATACATTCCTCAAGATCAGAAAACCATTTTATTTATTGCTCTATGTCTAGCTTCTTGCATAATAAAAGCTTTGTCATTATTTGGTGAATGAATGAATATAACTTGAATCTGAAATTGCTATTATATTTTTTATTTTTTTCAATACATAGGATTTTGGAGATGGAGGTGCTTTCCCGGAGATCCATGTGGCCCAGTATCCACTGGATATGGGGCGGAAGAAAAAAATGTCAAATGCACTGGCCATCCAGGTGGATGCCGAAGGAAAAATTAAATACGATGCAATTGCTCGACAAGGACAGTCAAAAGACAAGGTAATTCTCAATTATTTTTTTCCCATTGATAATTATTTTGTGAAGAATTTTTTTAACTGTGTTGAAATAATAAATCTCTTTCCATTTAGTTTATGTTAAAGGTAGCAGTGAAATTTACTTTGGCTAACTGAAGATAGGACTTCATAACAATATGAACATGACATTACGACTTCGTAACAGCAATGACCTTTTTCCTTTGAAATTTTCCAAATTGATGATAGCTTGTCTATGCTTAGGTTTTTCCTTATTTAACATTTTAAAACAATTGCTTTATGGTACTAACCTTTTTTAAATGCTAGCAAATTTTTAAAAATGTAAAACCATATCTAATTTTGCCTAAAGTCTCTTCTCTCATATACTTATAAAGTACTTACATAGGTACTTAATTATTTTATAGCTCATTTGGCTATAATAATTACACAGACTTCTTTTTTCCTTGATTAAGTATAAAACTGGTACTTGGTATCCAGACTTAGGATGGCCCTGCTTATAAAGTAATCCAAAGACAAAAGAATAAAATATACTTAAAATAATCTCATCGCAGAGCAGCTACACTTAAGCAAGAAACTGTTTTTAAGAAGACCTAGTTTTGTTTTGTTTTGTTTTTCTCGTAAATGAATGCTCCAAGTAGAGGTAAAAGATTTCTTTAGAGATGAAGATGTTGGGGAAAATACTGAAGAGCCTTCAGTACCTGGCTGGATCTCTTTCCTGGTTTCATTTTACCCTCTGAAGTAGCACCGATGATAACCCATCCTTGGTTCCTAGTCCTGGCTGATGAGTTTCTTGGAAAACAGTTATGCAGTCAGGCAATTTATATCTCAGGCCTCACCTGGGCTCCCTTGATGCTTCTCCAGCTTTTAACTCCTACTACTGTCTGTCCCCTCCCAGCTTAATAAGGTGACTCCCCACCTATTTCCGTATCCATACCATACGAAAACTGTCAGCTTTCTTTACCATGCTCTTTTCTCTTAGTCTTGACTTTTCCTTTCGTCTTTATAAGAAAATCTCCTCTCCTACCTAAACCTCATCTTGCCATTTTAGTGTTTCTTGGATCTCATCCCTTCCCCTTCCTTTTATAACACCACCTTTTCTTTATTCTCCTTCAGGTTATGCCTTTCACTTCTCTTCTGCTGGCTCCTTCCTATTAGCATTTGACTATGCTTGCTTTTCTCATCTTTAGAAAGAAAAGTTTTTCTTTGACTACCTCAAGGCTCCCCTCTACCTACTGCCAGATTCCCACCTAATTCTCTTCACTTTCCTTCAAGCTTCTTGCAGAAGTTGTTTTCTGCTCTCGTTGCTTCTTCCCTGTGATATGGCTTCACCCTAACCAACCTGCTGAGATAGATCTCTTGTGAAGGCCTTTAAGACTTTTCTTTCTCACAATGCATTCTCTTCGACTAAGGTAATTCATTCCCTTGAAATGTCACTCGTGTGCTGATGACTGTCAAATCTGTGTCTGCACAGTGTTCTATTCTGGGCTCTAGGCCCTTGTGACAGCCGATCTATCTAGATTTCCCCGAGTACTATCTCAAATCCAGAACTAAAGGCATAATTTTTCACTTAATCTACCTTTCTTATTCTTTAGCTCAGTGATACTTTCCTAACTGACTATACTAAAAGCCAGGGGGTCCTTTTTTTCCTTTTATTTTATTGATGTTTTAAAAAATACAATAATAATATATTCTTATGGTAAAAGATGCCAATACTACAAAAGTACAGAGGCCTGCCTGCTTCTCCCACTTCCCAGAGGTAGCCACTATCACTACAGTGATAAGTATCCTTCCGTACCTTTGTTATGGATTTCGGTGTATATGTCTATGTACTCCCACTTTACACACACACAGGCACGTATATGTTTTTTACATGAATAAGATCTTAATACCCGTAACTTCCATAGACTTGCTTTCTTTTACTTAATAGGTTTCGAAGATCTGTGTTAGTGTCTGTAGGTCCACTTCATTTTTAAAAAAATTTACATAGAATTCGATGGTGCACTTGAGCCCTAATTTTTTTTGAGCATTGGTGGTTTCCATTTTTTTAGTTTTGTAAACAGTATTTCATTCAAGACCCATATACAAACATCTTTTTGCAGATTGAATATTTTTGTATAAAATAAATTGGACTTACTGGGTCAAAGAATACTCAGATTTCAAGTGTGACACATACGCCAGTATATTCTCTAAAAAGCCTTTGCTTACGCCCTGGCTCACGTGGCTCAGTGGATTGAGCACCTACTTTGAGAAAGCTGATATGCTTCGTTCTTTACATAGGACGAAAATAGTTTGTTGGATTATTGAATTTGCAGTATAGTACAAATATTTCTGATTTATATCAGGGATCAGTATTCTTCAGAAACCAGAGAGTTCTCAATGAAATATTAATAGAACAAGAATGGAAAATGCTAACGCTAGGTATAAGAGGTGGAGAACAAGGCAGGATTCCAAGGGATAATATTCTAGGGCAAGTCTAAGGCCGCTGATCTCTTGTACATGTAAAGTAAGTACTGTGTACAAGACTTACTGGTAATACAAAATTGGGAGGGAAGACATTTCTTGAAGTAACTCTTGGTAGAACTACCAAGATATTTTTCAACTGTGATTTGAGTGATAAGTCTTAAAATAAAAAGCCTTGGTATTTACATTTTTCCTTCTGAAATAGTTCCATAGGAAATGTTGCATGATACTACCTAAAAGATGCCTTCAACCTCCTCTGCCTCCCCGAATCAACAACTTTACCCCCAAGATGATTGTGTATGCTATTATTTATTACCTTGTTCATGTGATTTCACACACTAGCTTAACCTAAAGATAGTGTTTTCTTTCTACTTCTGAAGTGGTGAATGTTTATAGTCTTCTTCTTTAGTCAGTCCAGTTCTTTGCCAGCTCTCCATAATTAAAAAAAATCTGTCCACAGATGTTACTGGTTTATCTTTTCACAAAGCTCATCTGTGCTCCTGATATCTTCAGGAAGTTTTTGTATTTTTCAGATAACTATCCCCAGCCCCTTTGCCTCTTGGGATATACTGAATTTCTTCAGCACATTCAGTTCTCTGGCAATAAAAATTGGGGGTTTATGTTAATTACCATGGAGGAATCTTGCTCTTCAGATGTCCTTCGCTTAGCTTTGTAAGCTGCTAGAATCTTACTGACGCTCATTTAAAGGGTTATTAACTTTGGAATACCCAAATAAGAAGCAGCAAATGGCTCTTGTATGCCAAATTAGTATTGAAACTTTATGTTGAGCATATATGACTACCAGGGAGCCATTTACTTAGAATCTCTTCCTGTAATGATTGCTCTGTAAGAGTAATGAACTCTTCATAGTCTGGTACTATTTTCTAGAGAATTGCTGTATAACTTTAAATGTCATCATGTAGACTTTTCATCCTGATGAAAAGTGAGACTTGAGGTCGCTACTAGCTGCTTGATCTTCAAGCCCCGAGCCCCACTCTCCTCAACTAGAGTGAGCTTTGGGGTCGCTTCTACAATGAGCACTCGGGGGTGGTGGCACTAGTGGCTCACTTGTAGCACATGCTCCCACCTGATCCCTTGTCTAGTCCCTGAGAAAAAACAAGCTGGACATTGTAGTCTCTCGCCATGAGAGAGGTTTTTATTCTGGGAAGTTAGCTTGTAGAACATTCTACAGGGCCTAAAATATACTCACCTTCAGTATGGGATAGAGCGGCTCTAAAATTCATAAATTCCTTTCTTTGTACAAAAAAATATTGACTGAATGCCTCCTGTGGACCAGACATTGTTACAGGCACTGGAGATACTTTGTGAATAAGGTTCCTGGTCTGTAGTGTAGGTATAATTGTGCCATCTCGTGGTATTGATGTGAAAGTTAAGTTAGTTAATATGTATAAGGCGAAAGTGGAGGCACAAAATAAGTGCTTAGTAAATGTCAGCCTTTATTATTGTTGTTACTTTAACAGGGGACACAGATAAACAGTAAAACAGATGAGTAGTTTTGTACTGAGAGCAGTGCTCTGAAGACAGTGAGCAGAGTGCCGTGACGCGTTAGTGAGCGCAGCCAGGGGTACGCAAACCAGTGCATGCTTGACCTTTGAACTGCGACTCAGAGATTGAGAACTCCCTGAAGAACTGGGATCAACACTTTATAAAGGTCCAGAATCGGGGAACAGCATATTGTGTCCAGAAAAAAAGAGGGGCCCATGTGACTGAAGCAAAATGAATGAGGGAGTGAGAGGGACAGGGGGAGGTTGAAGCTGTAGACAAAACCAGGACAGGTTGTATATGGGTCAGAAAGTCTTTTTTGCTCTGGTTTAAAGTAAGAAATTAAGAATAGCATGCATTTCCTTTAGCAATTTTAAGGAATGTTGTAATAGAATGCAATTATTGATATAAGACTTTGGCTTATATTAGTAAACGGGGTTTTTCACAGAAAAATTTTAATGATCTCAAGTACCCAGAAATTTGGTCGTCTTATTTATTCATAAGTTGTCCTTCCTATGTGTGTCAAAGAATCCCTGACTCAAGCAGCAAAATGTACAAGGCTGTTTGTTGAGTTTCCAGTACCTCTTTTTTTTTCTATAAAATCTATCCTGGAAGTTTTTATGAAAGTATTTGAGAAGTATAGATGGACATGAAAGTGGGATTTTCTTTTTTGTCAGGGGCCTACCACATCAGTGTCAGCCTGATGGAAACCGTGTTGAGTCTAGAAGGAGTCACATAGCAGTCCTGAATGTGGATAATGAGTATAAAACAAACTGTGTATAGAGAATGTATTTTGAGGAGTTTTTTTCATGTCAGAAATCTCATGTTACAAGACTTTTAACAATGGCACATGCTCCTTTTCTTACTATGAATCGAGTTAATGCCAGCAAGAAACAAACATTCTAAGTAGGGTGAGTCAGTGAAATTTTCCAGGCCCAGTGAATTTGGAAGTATTTGGTGACCTGACTTAAATTCTGATGAGCTTGTAATCCAAAATAATGGTGCTATAGGCAGTTTATATTATCATAATTTCAAGTCCTTGTGCGCCTCAAATATAGGCATCACTGATTCATAAGATTTTGTTGGCACAATTTATTTGGATCTTAAATAATTTAAATGCATGAGGTCAAAGGAAAATTATTTACTTATATAGCCAAGGCAGCAATTTGTGTATTATTTTATGTTTCTTTGGTTTTAAAATCTAGAAGACAAAATATTTGTCCTAAATTTATGCATTTGCTGAGAGGACATGTTGACTTCTGAAATGACTTAATGGGGTTGTTGATTTTTCCATTCTCTGCTTTTCTTAAGTCTGCTTGTGTTTGAACATTTCAGGTCATTTATAGTAAGTACACTGACCTGGTTCCCAAGGAAGTCATGAATGCAGATGACCCAGACCTGCAAAGGCCTGATGAAGAAGCTATTAAAGAGGTAACTGGGAATTGCTCTGTGGAATTATTTTAGGTGACTTTTTACAACTTCACTAAATTCCAAACCACTCAATGTGGTGTTCCGTATTTCAGATAACAGAAAAGACAAGGGTGGCCTTAGAGAAGTCTGTGTCACAGAAGGTTGCTGCTGCCATGCCAGTTCGAGCAGCTGATAAGCTGGCTCCTGCTCAGTATATCCGGTATGAGTCGTGTCTGGAGACCTTGGCTTCGTGTCGGACTTGGTTGGGCTTGGGGATGCTGGTATTCTTTCACGGTCCTATTTAGTCACAATTGTAAATGCAGCTTTAAAATAATGACTTGAAGCCTGTTGACTCTGTGCAGACAATTAAAAGAGAAAAAAATTTAAGGTACCACTTTTAAGATACTAGTTATGCTATTTTCAAAATAGTTTGTTGTTTTTAGAAAAATAACAGTTACTTAGAGTATATGATCCAAACCACAATTACTATTTATGGTTTTTCACTTATATAGTAGATATTACATACTTACATAATATTTATAGGATATAAATTTTAGTATATTGGTTATGTTATATAATGCAATGCTACTATATAATGATAATATGATAGTATATAGTGTTGATAATGTTGTATTAATATCATTTATATAATAGTAAACATCCTTATAATTTTTTTAGATTTTGAGGGGTTTCACTCAAATCTTTATGTGGAGAGGTGATTCACAAATAGATGTTAAGGGAACATTAAGAGCTGGTAGGGCTGTTGCCATTATTCTCTCTCTGCTTATAACCTATAATTAGTCAAAGGCTCCAAACTGTAAGTTGCCTGCTGAGAATATTATGGATCATTTTTTCCTCAAATGCAGACTTAAAAAATAGGTACTATTTTCTAGACCTCTTATTTGTGAAACTGAACACTGTGCCATCCATGGTGGAAAACGGACAGAGATGGATTACTGGCACTAATAGGACTTTAGTTTACATTTTGCTTGTAACTCATAATTGCTGTTAGTTTTCTTACCTCCATTGCTATCTGCTCTGCAATTTTCTTATAATACTTTGTGAAAGAATTGACAATGCAGTTTAGCTTAGGATTGTAATAGCAGAAAAATACCTGTAGAAAGCTTGATCTACCTATACCTTTAGTTTCATCTGTATTCTTCAGATACACACCATCTCAGCAAGGAGTGGCTTTTAACTCTGGAGCAAAACAGAGGGTTATTCGGATGGTGGAAATGCAGAAAGATCCAATGGAGCCTCCAAGGTTCAAGTAAGTAGATGGCTTCATGGGAACAAACCACTATTCTTAAAAAAGATGTCAAAGGAGAAAAATGTCCATTAACAGGTAAATGGATAAACAAATTGTAGGACTTCTGTACATGGAGGACTATTGAGCAATGAAAAGGAATAAATTTTAATACACACAATAATATGGATGCATCAAAATAATTATCTTAAGTTAAAGGCCAGACAAAAAGAATTACATGCTGTATGATTCAATTCTTATAAAACCCTAGAAAATGCAAACTAATCTGTAATGACAGGAAATAGATCAGTGGTGGCCTGTGGGGATGGAGGGAGGACAGAGGAGATGAGAACAAGAGGGCATGCAGACACCTGCCCAGCACGGCTCATTGGGCTGGTGTCATTCCGCAAAGCAGAAGGTCACTGGTTCAATTCCTGGTCAGGGCACGCGCCTGTGTTGTGATTCAATCCCCAGTTGGGGCGTGTACCAGGAGCTAACTGATCGATCGATGTTTCCCTCCCTCCCTTCCCTTGCCCTCTCTAACAATAAATAAATAAAAGTCTTTTTTAAAAAGGGGCACACAGAAACTTTTGGAGGTATTGGGTGTGTTCACTGTTTTGACTGATGATGGTTTCACAGGTAAATACTTGTATTGAAACTGAATCAAGTTGTACACTTTAAATGTGGACGTATAGTTAGTTGCATGTCAGTTGTATTGTAATAAAGCTGTTTCTAAATGGGAAAAAGTGTATTATTCTATGAAGTGATATCAAAATTATGGTGTAAGCTGGGTAGTGATGATGACAAGGTTGGCCATGTTTTAGTAATTGTTGAAGCTGAGTGATTGGTGTATGGTAAGATGGACATTCATTAAACTCTCTGTTTTTGTGTGTTTGAAGCTTTACATAATAAAAAAATGAGGGGAGACTTGAAACTTAACTAACTAAAAGGGAGGAAAGTATAACACTCTCTGTGCTTTCTATTTGTGCATCAGGATTAATAAGAAAATTCCTCGGGGACCACCTTCTCCTCCTGCACCTGTCATGCATTCTCCTAGCCGAAAGGTAATCTTTGCTGTTTGTAAAATCTTATTTTGTATTCATGGCTATTAATTCTATAAATAACTTTCCATGGAATAAAGTCCGTATGGTTATACAAGTACATTTCGCCACATTTATGTGTTGTTTTCTTTTTTAATTTGTTTTTCAAGGTCAAATAGGAACACACTCAAGACTGTAATGTATAGTTCCAGAGTGCTTATGAAAACCTACGTGAAATGTTAGCCATTAGTTTTATTATTAACCTAACCCCTGCTTTTAATGGAATGAACAAAGTCTACTGACATGAAGAATGTTATATTAGTTATAGGGTGTTGTGAGTACCTGGGCTCTTTAGGTCTCTAATTGGTCATCTGAGTGGCTTTTCTTAGTATGTTTTATTACCCGACAGAACAAGCACTCATCTGAAGGAAGTCACATCACTTTAAGTGTGGAAAAATACTAACTAGCATTTGTAACTGTCAAACACAACTTAGACTATTTTCCATCTTTTATATTAAAGTTATTACTAGACTCCATGTAGAAAGGAGCATAGTATATAGTGCTACCAAATAAATGGAATGTTAGCCTTTGACTAAATTCGTCCTTTGAAGAAAATCTGCCTTCAAAGAAAAAGAGTACACCTGGGTTTTTTTTTAGCTAGACTATAAATCTAAAAGTGTCTAAAAGTGTCTCCTCATCTGCTTTTTCTCAACTCAGATGACTGTGAAGGAACAACAAGAGTGGAAGATTCCTCCTTGTATTTCAAACTGGAAAAATGCAAAGGTAATTAAGTTGTTATAAAATCAGTCTCTTAGTATTAGAACCTATTGGAAATCACCCAGGAAGGAGCTTCAGCCTGGGTAACTTCAGGTGAAACCCTAGTATCTCACGTAGCTGAATGTTTTCATAAAGGAACACTCAACTTAGGTGACTTTTCTTTCTTTTTTAAAAATATAATAGATCCCTGGCTGGTGTAGCTCAGTGGATTAAGTGCAGGCCTGTGAACCAAAGGGTGGCTGGTTCGATTCCCAATCAGGGCACATGCCTGGGTTGCGAGCCAGGTCCCCAGTGAGGGGTACGTGAGAGGCAACCACACATTAATATTTCTCTCTCTCTTTTTCTTTCTCCTTCCCTTCCCTTCTAAGAATAAATAAATAAAATTTTTAAAAATATAATAGAAATGTTAGTATGCCAGGAACATATTTAAGTGTAATTTTAAAGACATCATTGCTCTTCCTCCCTGACTGACATTTTCTGTCTGCTTCACGCACTAGGGCTATACAATTCCATTAGACAAGCGTCTGGCTGCGGATGGAAGAGGGCTGCAGACCGTTCACATCAATGAAAATTTTGCCAAACTGGCTGAAGCCCTCTACATTGCTGATCGAAAGGTTGGTCTGTTATAATTTAATTGTTTAATGCTCCTGAGAATTTGTGAATACATTCTTGGGTACCTAAGACTGTTATTTTAGCTACGGTACTGAGTACGTAGAGAGACTCGGCTGTGGTATGAGTGCCAGAGATGGCAGGTGCTAGCTGCAGCTCTGTACCTGGTCTCAGCCTTCATAGACTAAGGTACACCCCCCACTGCTGGCAACCCAGCTTCCTTACCACATTTCAGAATAATAGATTGCCTAGTAAAGGCTGGTCCCATTTTGCAAAGATTGCCAGCTACTGTTAATTAGGTTTCATAATTTTCCTCTATTTTAGATGTGGATGTCCCCCAGAAGGTCAGTAACAGGGAAGGACAAATATTTTGACAAGTTGAATGGTACAGAGAGTGACATTCATAGTATTGGCTGTCAATTAATATTGAAGATTAATATGTGACTGAAAATAAATCATGCATATGTTTAGAATATAGAAAAGTATTACATTGAGCAGCACACTTATAAAAATTATCTCTTGTAGGTTAAGGCTTTATGTATCTTGAGGTGACTTGATGGATTTCGAAAACATAACCAGTTCCTGTTACATTATTGATATTGAAAATTACTTTATTGGAATCTTCTTCAATTTTATTTTTTTGGATTGTTTCTAAGAAAGCATTAATGAAGCACTGACTTTCAAGATTTGGGCGGGTGGAGGGAGGGGCTCTAGTTTTAACTACTGAGACATTTCCCAGAGTGTAACATCCAAGTTTGTAGTGCTCTCTAGTCAGGCTGTCTTTTAGTGGGCAAGAATCTTTGTTCTAAGAAATTACAAATCTGAATTCTGTGTAACTGCTTTCTCAAGCCAGACTTTAGTCAGGGAGTTGGATGATAGCTGTAATTTATCCCTCGATCGTGTCTCATTAACTTCTGACTTCACTAACAGGCTCGCGAAGCTGTGGAAATGCGCGCTCAGGTAGAGAGAAAGATGGCCCAAAAAGAAAAAGAGAAACATGAAGAGAAACTTAGAGAAATGGCCCAGAAAGCCAGGGAGAGAAGAGCTGGGATCAAAACCCACGTGGAAAAAGGTGTGACATTCTCATTACCAAATTGAATTTATTTTATAAACAACACATATCTCATTTGAGAAAATCTCTTGATTTTTACTGCATAAAAAAGTAGCATATACCTAAAAAGAAAATGTAGTATTTTAGAAATTGTGTAGAAATGAAAGAGTAAGAGTAACTTCTCCCTTATTAAGCTGAAGCAGCAAAAAAATAAAGTTAATATAAAGATATATAATATATATATATATTTATATATATAAATAAATATATTTAAATGTAGATGTTCAGTATGGGACTTCAGTGGAAATTTTTAAAGTTCTGAGCCACTTTAAAAAACTGCATATTACTCAGATGACAGCCTTGGTTTTCTCTTGTTGAATTTTTCTTGAAACTTAGAAAGGAAGTCTCCATGTGAATAATTTAGCTCCCCCACATGGTAAAATAACCCAGAGTTTTTCTATCTTGTAGGCTAATACATCTCTAATCACTAAATCTGCCTGTATTTTTTCTCTTGCTTTGTTTAGTGGTCTGCACGGGTATGTGAATTCATTAGAGTGAGGAGAGTAATTCTAATTCAAGAAAATTGTGAGGGTAGTTTTTGTTTCATTAATAAATCCTTGAGTAGTACAGTTTTATTCATTCAGTTCATATTGAACACCTACTGCGTGCAGAGTTGTTTTCTAGATACAAAAGGTTTTCTGCTAGACAGGTGGGGCCTGGGTATAGTAATGAACATTCTAGGGAGTATAGACAGACCCAGAAAAGTTAATTGTGTAGTGTATTAGAAGATAATAATCACTATGGAAGAAAATAAAACAGCCCTGGCTGGTGTGGCTCAGTGGATCGGGTGCCAGTCTGTCAACCAAAAGGTCGTTGGTTTGATTCCTGGTCAGGGAACATGCCTGGGTTGTGGCTGAATCCCCAATTGGGGGCATGTGAGAGGCAACTAGTGGATGTATCTCTTGCACTTTGATATTTCTCTCCTTCCCTTCCCCTCTCTTTAAAAATAAATAAATATTAAATAAATAATTTTTTTAAAAAAAAGAACAGGGAAGGAGGATAAAAGTGCCAGAAGGAGAGGGTAGCCACAATAGGCCTCTCACCTCTGAGATGGTAACATTAGCTCAGAAACCTTGAAGGAAATAAGGAAGTGAGCCATATGGCTGTCTAGGAGAAGAGCATCCCAGATAGAAGAAATACAAGTGCAAAGGCCCTGACTTGGGAATGTGCCTGGTGTGTTCAAGGAAAAGCAAGGAGGGCAGATGGCTGGATTTGAGTGAGAAAGGAAAGTAGTAGGAGATGAGGTGTCAGAGTAGTTTGCTCAAATGGAAGAGTAGTGTCCAGATGGTTTCAGCCCCTGGAAGAACATGTAGCTAAGTATGAACTTCTACTTCAAGTAAGACAGGAAGCAACGGAAGGGTGGTGAGCAGAGTGACATGATCTGACACATTAGAAGGCTGTGGAATGGGCAGGAAAACCTTTGGAAGGCTAGCACATTAATCCAGGGGAGAGATGATGAGAGTAGCGAAAACATAGTCAGATAGTGGATGTATTTTTGGAGGTAGAGCTGACAAAATTTGCTTATGGATTGGGTAGAAGTATGAGAGAAAAGGAGGAGTCATGGATGACTCCAGAACTTTTGACTTGAGCAATTGGAAACAATCGGGTTACCATTTATTAATATTGGGAAGACTGCACAATGTAGAGGTTTGGGAGGAAGAGATTAGGAGTTTAGACATTGACATGGTAAACTTAAAATGTGGGTATTGAGCAGACAATTAGTTACAGCAGTCTGGAGTTTAGCTCTACAGAAGTAACCGGGATTTTAAATAGTGGTCCACTGTATTGAACCATATATAAATGACTTAATGAGGCAAGCTATAAATACCTGCCTGTTGAACACATAACCACTGAAGGTAATTAGAAGTAAAACTTCCCTGTATCTAAGTTCTCTAAAGTAATAAGAAAAAAACCAGCAGAATTCTTCTTGAGAACTGAATTAAATTTTTGAAAAAGCTATTGCTATATATTAGTAAAAACTAACATTTATTGAGACCTTATCATGGCAGGCATCACTTGAGCACTTTACATGGATTACCTCATATAATCCTACAGCAACCAAATGTAGTGGTACTATGTGCATTGCATTGTCACTGTCTTTACAGAGAAGGAGACTAAGGCTGAGAGTGGTTAAGTAACCTGCACAAGGTCACATTGCCAGTCTGTTGCAGAAACAGAATTTGAACCTAGACAGGCTGTCTCCAGCACTCACGCTCTTACCTACACTGTACCTTGAGGCTGGAGAGGATAGAGAAAATGAAGATAGACATAAACACAGCAGACAGAGATCATGATGCACCCAGCCCCCGTGGGCCACAGGCAAAAGGTTCTTTATTTAAAGCAAGCAGTCTTTGAATATATAAGGGTAAACTTACACATAATTCTTTCTCCTGATACTTTATTACAAAAATTTTAAAACACATTGAAAAGTGGAAAGAATTGTAAAATGAACATCCATGTCTCTATCACCTACATTCTACAGTTAACAGTTCTTTTTAATAATTAACATAGCTAAATTTGCTTTATCACGTATCTACCATCTCTTTATCTTTCAATCCACCTTACTACTTTGATGAATTTCAGAGTACGTTAAAGACATCAGCACACTTTACCCCTAAATACTCAAGGTGCATGCATGATTCTGGAATTCACATTAAAAAGTTAAACCAGTACTATTGGATTTAAATTAACTGCAAGTAAGATAAAAGGGCTGACTGTCACCACAATGAAGTTAATGGAATTTTCTGTCTAAGGTTAAAGATTATATTCTCTTGTACAAAATATTCATGGGCAATATAGTGATGAAGTTGTTTTCAACTCTGTCTGCACAGAGGACGGGGAGGCACGTGAGAGGGATGAAATCCGGCACGACAGGCGGAAAGAGAGGCAGCATGACCGGAACCTTTCCCGAGCAGCTCCTGATAAGAGGTAGGTGCTATTTGAAGTAAATACGAATTATGAAAGCTGGCCTTTGTGAATCTTTTAGAGAGGTTTAGTTCACTAATACCAGTGTTGCTTCTCTTTAGTTTGATAACTTAATAAATTAGCACTTATTTTCTTGCATTTTCCTTAACTTGTCTTAACAGAAGAATTGACTGTCTGTGGAAGTAATCTTTTCTTCCATCACCCTGTAGAGTCAGCTAGGCTTGAGAATGATGAGTATATAGAAAAGGAAATTCAGATCATGTTTGTGAAGGAAGGTACTGGGTAGGAGTAGTCTGGTCTGTTCTCTTCCAATTTCAGATGATGAGACAGATTTACGGTGTGCTCGTTCCTCTAGACAGGAAATAAGCTGTGATGCCTTCATTCAGACCCTTCTATGTGCAGCGCACTCCGGGAAGTGCAGTGTGGGAGCAAAGGAGGGTTTCTAAGAAGTGAAAATTGGTTTCTTCTCATGAGCAATTTCACTTAAAATTCAGAACGGCAGAGCTTTTACATGAAATGATTTGGGAAAATTGACAAAGCACTTTGTTTAAAATTAAGATAGCTGACGTATAGACAAAGCACGCTTAGTAAGCACAGACTTGTCTAGAACAAACTTCGAGTAAAGTAAGGATTAGTGAAGTTTGTGGTTCACCAAAGGCTGAAGACTGAAATTGCTGGAAAGTTGAGGAGATGCTGTAATATGGAGGTGAAATTCTGAATGAGGGTTAAATGCAAATATAAAACATTTTCTTTCCTAATGAACAGTTTTTAAGACTCATCCTATGAGCAGATACAATCCATTTTTTCAATTCATGTCTTAAACATGAAAAAGACTTTTCTGCTGGTGGTGGTCTTTGTTGTTGAATGGCACATTTCATCTCCCTGGATAAATGAAGTCATGGAAGAGCAGAAAATCTGAATTTAGAGTTGTGGGTAAATGTACAGTGTAGAAGAAAGAGGAATGAAGTGTGAAAGTGCAGTTAATGTACGTTTGGTCTGAAATTCCTAAGCTATAAAAATCAAAGTAGCTCTCCATAAATTAGGCCCTTAAAACCAGCAAAGTGGCTTTGAGAATTGATAACATAGAAAAACTGTAAACTAGTGATTAGACGAAAATCAGATGGTCTACAGAAATCATTTCAAGACCTGAGTTTATAGCAAAATAAATGACAGTTACCATGGTTTCATTGTGATGTAGATTGCATTACATACTGAAACAGCAGGGGAATTAATCTGAATGTCAAAATCATACTGGGTAATCCAGTCATTGATGTGCTTTCCTCAAAATCCTAATAGGATAAAATTACTAATTGTGGTTGGGTAAAAAATCTGATTCTAGCTTATTGAAAATGATTCATATGATATACTTAAATAGCGAGTGCCACTCCCATCCCCATCTAATAATATCAAATATAGACTACAGCAACTTCATATCTCAGCATGTATTGGAAGGTGATTGCTTATATTTTAAAGACTTCCGTGTCAAGAATGAGTCTCTTAGCAGTTCTTCTCAGCCAACAGGAGGGCCCAATTTTAAACCTATCTCTTCTAATACTCATCTATCTGAAATGTTGTAAGGGCTACCGGCCCAATTATGCATTATCAGGGGATGTATGTTCACAAGATGTCAACAGGATATAATTCACTTCCTTTGCTTCTGAGATTGGTTATATTTTTAAAATCGAAATTCAGCTTGTCTGTGAAGGCTTTTCAGCTAGTGACATTGTATTTCAAAACAGGTCAAAACTGCAGAGGAATGAAAATCGAGATATCAGTGAGGCCATTGCACTTGGTGTGCCCAATCCTCGGACTTCCAATGAAGTTCAGTATGACCAAAGGCTGTTCAACCAATCCAAGGTACCATGGAAATAGTGTATCTTAAGTGTTGGTGTGAATACTGATCCTCAGGGAAAAGCACATGAACGTAGCGTAGATTTGGATCGACCTAAGGTGTGCTAGCGTGATGACAGGAAAAATTGGCAGTTGCATGTTGCAATGTAAGAGACAAGTAAGACGAAACAGCTCTAATTTTGACCTCTTACAGTTAGCTAAGAATCGAGACTAGTAGGAAATGAAAGAGATTAGGTTATAAAACTTGGTTCTGGTATGTTGTTCTTTTATTTCTAAAATAGAGCCATTGTTCTACAAAAGTCTCTCAATTTTTGTTGATCTTTGAAAAACAATTTTAATGCTATTAAAACACATAAACTTGCGATCTTTAAAAAATGAAACTGTGTGTGTAAAACTAGATTAAAGTACTAGTCAGGAAATCTAATTTCTAGTACCATTTGTCATTAACTAGCTAGGACACATAAGGCCTGAAGAAGTACTTTTGTGTTTTAATTCACCCAGCATCGATTGTTTACTCTGCATAAATGAGTGAGATCAGAGATAGATGTGCCTTTCCCCTCAAAGAACACTTACGTCTACTGGAGAAGACAGATATATGTGTATAAATAAAAACAAGGCAGACTGTTAAAATACAGAAGTGAAGTTATACTGGGGTGGAGAGGGACAAAAGTTGATTATGACTTGGAGGTTTTAAGGTCTGAAGGTAGTGCCCCGACCCGTCTGGCTCAGTTGGTTGGGTGTTATTCCACTAAGTGAAACGGGCTGGTTTGATTCTCAGTCAGGGCCACATTGCCTAGTTTGCGGGTTCAGTCACTGGTCCAGGTGCATAGAAGGCAACTGATCGATGTTTCTCACATCATTGTTTCTCTCCCTCTCTCCCTGACCCTCTCTCTAAAAATAAATAATTAAAATCCTTTAAAAAAAAAAAAGATCTAAAGGCAGCATTTGAGTAAGCTCTTCTAGTTATTAAGTTACTGAGTGCTTTTTATATTGCTGGTATTGTTCTTTTACTTGTATTATCTTACTTAACCCTTTCGGTACGAGCGCTCTTTCCGCCGAGACACTCCCGCTGTACGAGGTGCTGCGCCGAAAATGCACACATAGCACATGGTCAGTCCTCCTTTGTGTGAAGACTTTCCTAACCTTATGTAAGATCTATGCTTAATAAAACAATGCTTTTTTCCAAGTGTTGTAACTTTAATATTAAAAGATAGTTATATAAAATACTATCAATTATATAAGTAAAATTTATAAAAATTATATACAGATGGATGCCGGATATCCAGCGCTCATCCACACAGGTCATCAGATGGGCGCCAGATATATCCGGCACCCGTACCGAAAGGGTTAACCCTTACAAAAACCTTATGAAGTCACACTATTATTACCTCTATTTAAAGGTGAGGAGATTGTGACACCTAAAAGTTTAGCTCGTAACTGATGGAACTCAGATCTCACACACAGGTTGTCTTTCTTGATTCCAAAGCTTGTGTTCTTAAACACCGAATAATGTCAGCGCAGAGGGGTTAGGAATGAAAGCTCCACATCAGTAAATGTTTGACAGTCACCCCTTACAAGCTTAGGTTTAGATGTTGTGATGAAATTTTTCTAAATATATGAAACAAGTTTGTTGTTGACTTAAGATTTTCATTGAGAGCTCTATTATCTCATGCTATTAATAGTGATGTTTTCAGGCAGTTAAGGTGTATGTTACTCTAAATCAGGGGTGTCAAACTCATTTTCACCAGGGCCCACATCAGCTTCATGGTTGCCTTCAAAGGGCCGAATGCAATTTCGACTCCTTAATAGTTAAGGAGTAGTTACATTTATACAGTCCTAAAATTATTTCAGCCTTTGAAGGCAACTGCAAGGCTGATGTGGTCCCCAGTGAAAATGAGTTTGACACCCCTGCTCTAAATGGCATTAGATGTTTTAGTTCTTTCCTCTTCTTGCCTCTATACAAATTGAAATTGTCAAACAGCTGCTTATAGTAGCATCTCCATTTTGACTACTTCGCTACAGTAGTCAGACTTGTTAATGAGTCCCTTATTTAATCTAAGGACCCAAAGTTGATGTGAACAAAAGTTTATGGACATTTTTTAATGAATATCTCTTTGAGTTCAGATTGTTGAAAATGTGAACTCTAAATGTAGTCAGATTCACATATGTACTCTTCACATGTAGTGAGATGCAACTTTTAATAAATAATAATACATATACCTTTTATGTCCTGTTTTTCCATAGGGTATGGACAGTGGTTTTGCAGGTGGAGAAGATGAAATTTACAATGTTTATGATCAAGCCTGGAGAGGTGGTAAAGACATGGCCCAGAATATTTACAGACCCAGTAAAAATTTGGATAAGGACATGTATGGTGATGACCTAGAAGCCAGAATAAAGACCAACAGGTATCAAGCAAACAGCTCAGTTTTAATGTCTGCACCAGTGAGAACGAAGTATTTCATAGTCCTTTCTCTTTTTCCATAGATTTGTCCCTGATAAGGAGTTTTCTGGTTCAGACCGTAGTAGGCAAAGAGGTCGGGAAGGACCAGTTCAGTTTGAGGAAGATCCTTTCGGTTTGGACAAGTTTTTGGAAGAAGCCAAACAGCACGGTGGCTCTAAAAGACCCTCGGACAGCAGCCGCCCCAAGGAACACGAGCATGAAGGCAAGAAGAGGAGGAAGGAGTAGGCACACCACTTTACGGTGAACAGACTCTCTCACCCATGACCCTAATGATGCGGGTCACATGGGGACACCTTGTAAACGGGCCAGGTAGAACCAAATCTGGGTGTCATACCCCAGCACTACTTTTTATTACGGGAGAAAGGGCGGATGGAAAATTCTACTTTGAACTATTTAGTTTTTTTAACGAGTGAGTTGTGTTTGTGCTTCTCCCACCTTTTGGCATTTATAGAACATACTGTCCCACACATGAAATTAAGACCACTTCCTTTGTTTGACCTTAGTACTTTGGGGTTAATATTTTATGTAAGAATGACAGCTTATAAGTAAAGTTACCCCAACCACAGTGAGTAGAAGGATGTTCACATATTGGAACTGTCCTGCCAAATGATGTTTGCCCCCTATTGTGCTCTGTTTTAATCTGGAGTGGGGAAAATTAAGCGCTTGCTTGGTACACCTATTTGTTTCAAATAAAAACATTTAGACAAAATTTTCAGTTGTATTACTTTATTTAATAAGCAATGATAGTCTCAAAAATCTTCATCAGATGTCTGATCCCCTTGCAAAACTTTTGGTCTCTGAGCTTGAACATGGAGCTGAAAAACAATCAAATAAGCATTGTAAAGAAAGGCAATGTTTGCAAAAAGTTAAAACTGAAAATTGCTGCCCTGACCAGTGTGCTTAGTTGGGTTGGGTGTTGTCATGCAAAGCAAATGATCACTAGTTCAATTCCTGGTCAGAGCACATGCCTGGCTTGCAGGTTCGGTCCCCAGCCAGGGGACATACAAGAGGCAACCAACTGATGTTTTTCTCCCTCTTTCTCCCTTCCTTCCCCTCTAAAAATAAAATCGTTTAAAAAACCCTGAAGATTGCCACCTTAAGGTTGCATTTTTATTAGGGAGTCAGCACCAATAAGAGGATGTTCTTTGTTCATAAGACTCCCTGAATTTCAATTAAAAGTCTACGTCAGTTTGACCCAAAGTCCTATAGTAAGTGGAAAAGCCAGGATTTCAACTCCTGGCTTTTAAGTAGACTGCTGTTTCCACTATTTGATTGGTGTTATACAAGCTTGCTAACCATCACACGGTCTTCCTTTACTTCCCTCCCCAGACCTTTCAGAACTGGGCACTACCACCACCTCCACCATTCTTAAATCTCCCAAAATCCCTGTCATTCCACACTTCTGACCTATTTCACTGACCGAAAGTTCACGATATGACACACAAATATTCACCTTTACTCCATCGATAACGTGACTGTCCTGTTGTAGTGCATTCCGAAGTTCTTCTTCTGAAGAAAACTGAATCCAACCCATACCTCTGTGAAAGCCAGTTTCTCTGTCCTAAAAATTCAAAGTTTAGGAAAACGATCATGAACTTGAGAGTTCCCCTAAGCTCCACATCAAGCTACCAACTTTCTCATTTACCAAAATGGGATAAGACATTTTAATGAAATCAAAAACTTAACACATATTCACTCTCCTGGTTACCCAAAGCTTAATCCCTGTAATGTTGATCATATCATTCTCTGCTTTTCTGCTGCCATTGCAGAAATGTAAGAATGAGTTTTCAGTGCCATTCTAGATACAAAACACACAATGGCAATAGTCAAGGGAAATTTTGATCATATAAAGTATTCTTCCTGTTTCTAACTTCCTCAATTCTAGAAAGGAAATGTAAGCTTTAGAACCTTGTTATATTTCTAGTAATTCTCAGACCAATCACCCTCATCACTGCCACATTACCTCATATTCCTAATAAAAAAATAGGGAAAAAAATATATATTACCCTTACTTACCTAGTTCCAGAAATCTGGTTAATCTCAACAATTTCACTACTTTGTACAAAAGGCAGTGCGCTCATCATTCAGCCTATACACCAGCGCACATGGAAGAGATTCTCGTGTGCTTGGATTTACCCTGCCCGTACCACCCATCAGCCCTGCTGTGTAAAGGACTGATACCAAGATGTCTATTCACTCAAAAGTACACAATCAGCCTTGTTACAAAGTCATTGTGCTCTGCCCCCCAAAACCAAACTCCTAAAAACTGTTCCCATACTTCAAAAGTAACCTAAGTGTTAACCTAAAACACAGGAAGTTTCTAGTAATGTCCCAGTGATTCACTCCTTCAGGTAAACAGGGCAATTTCTAAAGCACTCTCTACCTTTTGGACATAAGGCCTTAAAACTTATTTGTGTTAACAGATGGTACGCGAAACATGAGTCTCGTGAGCGGTACGCAATGTGTTAAAACTTAGATACTACGTATCTAAAATAGGAACCTTGTTTTCTAAATTGAGTACAAAGATTTTAACTAGAAAGTAATTTTTTCCTGTCACATTTTATTTAGGTTTAGGCCTTCTTTTGTTTAAGTCTGATCTGCTAACTGCAGGTCCTAAGTTGTTTGGTTTATACTTTTAAGAGGGAAATGGCAACCAAGAAAGAGCTGTGACTTTTTCTGGAGAAACTTCAAGAAACACATTTCATACTCTTTGTAAAACTGTACAGTTTTTAAGCGTACAGATTTTCATGTCCATAATACACATACCTCATTCTTTTAAATCAACAGTATAAAATTCCATTGTATCAATGAATTAACATCTACTTAATCCCACCAATGCACATTTAGGTGTTTTCCTGTTGTAATACTATTAATGCTGCTTTGAACATTTTGACCACACACTTCTGTAGATTAAATTCCTAGAAAGAGAACTGGTAAGTCAAAGCAAATGCAAATTCTTAATTTTGATCAATTTTGCCAAACTATCCTCCCACAATGAAGGCACCCATTAAACTCAACAATTTGGGTGCCAGTTTTCCAACACCTTCTCTAGCACCGGGTATGTAATCCGTTGGATTTCTGAAGGCAAGTAACACTAAAGCAAGAGCTGAGTACTTAATCTAGGTTGGTATTGTGCCGTAGCCTTTTCAACACCTTAGGCAGAAAAGGGGGTAGTTTTAGTGAGGCGTGTCTAAACTCTGTACTCACATCACACCCTGCCAAAGAGAGTGATTCTAGAAAGCCACAGGAAAAGACAGCCCAGGATAAAGAAAAGCAAATTACAGACTGATTTCTAAACCCTCATGAGAAAGCAAAGGAAATGTAGTAAATATAAAAACACTTTTTTAAAAAGCACCCACCTTAATGAGGAAAAAGGTTAAAATTGCTATTCTTTACCATTAGCTTTATGATAAACTATACTATCTCAAGTCATTATAATAATACTGCCATAGGCAAAATTCTAAGGTGGCCCCATGACCTCCATGTGTCCTACCATGTAACCCCTGTATAACCCCCACCCCTTGAGTGTGTGTGTGTGTGTGGGGGGAACCTGTGACCTAACCAAAAGAATATATGGCAAAAGCGATGGGATGCTGCTCCCTTGCTCAGGTTATACGGCAGCGGGGATGGGGTGTCATTCCCATGACTATAAGACTGTCTCAGCAGACTGGAGAGAAACTGCCCCTCTGACTTGAAGGAAGCAAGCTGCCATGCTGGGGAATAGCCTACAGAGAAGCCAGATAACAAGAAACTGCAGGCAGTCCCTACGATCTGTGAGTCACCTCCAGCTGAAAGCCAGCAAGAAAGCAGATATCTCATCTCAGTCTGACAGTTGAAAGATGAGTTCGGCCAACAGCCTGCAGGAGCTTGGAACTCATCCCTACCAGCCGCACCTCTGATGAGACCAAAGCCCCAGCGGACACACGGACTGCAGTGATGCAGACCTGAGCAGACAACCCAGCGAGGCTGTGCCCAGACTCCCGATTTACAGAAACTGGGACAGAATATATGTATGCTGTTCTGAGCCACCAACTTGGTGACAATTTATCACACAACAATAAAAAACTAGCTTAAATGCCTAGAACAAGGTTTTTCTAATCATTATCACCCACAATTTTATCAAAAAAGACTTCACTCCAGCTTCACTCCATTAGACATTCAGATCAGTTGATATGCTTTAACCAAAAAAATAAATAAAACCAGGAATTAAAGGATAACATTAATACTGAAAAACTGAATAATACTCACAAAAGGTAGAATGCACTTTCGTACATGGCCAAACTGTGCAAAGTGTTCTCTCAGCTCACCTGCGTTAGAAAACATATTGAAACTACTTAACGCATTTTGTATCCAACATCCTACATCTAGACAGAAACCAAAAGGGGTCCCAGAACCCCCAAACTGCTTGTGAACAGGAGCTACCTTGCATTTCCTATAGCCTAAAGAGTTAGGAGGCAGCTAAGGTACTGACTGTAAAGCTGTAAGGTACCAGATTTGGGGAGGTGATGGGGTGGGGCCATGGACAGACAAATTGCTGAGTTGACTGTAGCCTTCATATCCCAGGTACTGTAGTAGGTACAATGGATTATACTCCCTATGAGAAGATCACACAGAAGACAATTACGATACAGAGTGTTCCTAGCTACATTAGATGTCCAAATATCGCAGTTTATCTGCCTTTCATAATTTAAAGTTTACACTACGTTAAATAGTTGATTTTCTGAAAGTTGCTGAGTTGACCCGACCTACCTTTCCTGCCTTATTTCCCACTGCTGTACAGCAAATGAAATTCTGTGTACGCGCCCTGTGGATTCCCATTTTGCAGGTCATTCTTTTTCCTTGACATGTCAGTAATCCTATCTCCTCCTGCCTAAACTGTAACTATCTTCAAGACCAAGGCCAAATACATACACTGACTATTGTTTTATTGGGTTTCTACCGCAATACAACATTCTAGCCCTGTGAGGGCTCAAAGCTGAACAATGGATAACGTTAAAGACCAAAAAACTACATGATCTCTTTCTCTCCTGAACTACAGTGCTTGTACTTTCTGAGTTGTGTTTGTACTACTTCCTTTAACACCACTGGTTCAACAACTGCCTGCATTTGTTGTCTGTAAGTCTCCTCTCCTCACCTGCACCACCACAGTGCAAGCTCCCTACGTGCTGAGCCCACTGTGTCCACAGTGAGTGCTACACAGTCAGGCAACATTTGCTAAATGGATAAACGTCTAGGAACCCTTCAAAAACCCACAGGGACTTGATTTCTGAAGAGCTCTAATAGCTGGTCAAACTAGTTGGCAAGATCATAATCTCACAGAACATGTTACTGGAGGATAAACAAAATAGTGTGAAATATACACGTTTTAAACCAGATATTAAAGTTTTAGAAAACAAAGACTTCTAAAACACACTAGCTCTGGAAGGTAACCCTTTTCTCCAAATTATCTACAATTTTTACAGAAAAACAGCTACAAGCACCAGGAACGATGCCTACCACAAAACAAATACTCCTTAAATACTTGCTGAATGAATGAAGGGGAAGGAATGAATTGAAGAGAAACTGTTTCAAAATGGAATGTTATACAAAAACTTTTGGAAGGTTTTAAATCAGTACATTGTGGTCTGGGATCTTGTATTTGCAAGATGTTGAAGAAATCCCTGAACCTTTCCACAGTTTCCTGGGGCCTAAATTACAAGACATGTCACTGGGCGTAGTCCACACCCGTGAAATCACTGGGAGGGTGGGTCACAAACGGATCTACTTCTCATCCTACCATCTTACCTGGGCCACAAAAACTAAGAGAAGCATAACCGCTGTTCTGTTTAACGGAGCTAGTCTGATACATGGACTATCTACAAAAGTAACCATAGCAAATGTAAAATTTTAAATTGTAAAAATGTGAATTGTAAAACTGCTTACCAAAATTTGGGTAAGTAAAGGTAAAAACCCCGTCTCAAAACAAGAGCTGACAAAAATCAAAGTTGGTGAGGGATTTCAGTACTGATTATTCCCAACCCTCTATTCTCCAGCCTATGCCTTTCCCATGAGCTTCAATTTCAGAAATCGTGAAAGCTATCATTTATTTATTTATTTATTTGCCCTGCATCTAGCACAAGTCTAAGCAGTTTACATATAAACTCACTTATTCCAATCAGCAATCTTATGAGGAAGATATTACTGACTTCATTTTATAGGAACTGACGCGCACTGGTGACCCCTTTACCCAAATCACCTTCCGTTGGTCAGGTTACACAACTATTAAATGGCCAAGTTGGAATTCTAGCCCAAGCAGTATGGCTTCAGAGTGCACTTCTCAACACGCTGTGTCCAACTGTCTCACGGAGGCCTTACGAGGTTTTTCAAACTCAGTACATTTAAATTTTACTCATCTCCTTTCGACCTACTTCTACATTCTAACCACGAAATTCACCAACGCTAAAAACCTGGAAGTCATTCCTCCCCTTCCTTCCTTCCTTCTGTGCTCTACCCGCCTGCCTTCAAGCCGTCCCAAAAAGCTGTCGATTTTGCTTTGGTAACACAAATGGATCTGACCTCTCTTCTACCACCACCCTAGTTCAGGTCCTCATCTTTCAACTAAATTACTGAAGTTGACTTCTAGTTCGTCTCCTCGCCTCTAATTTTGCCACTTCGAATTCATCCACTACACTGTAATCAAAATAATCCCTTCGAAACAGTAAATCTTAAAGTTTCGGAGCAATAAGTCTTTCCACCAAATCACCCCAAAAGGCAGGAGACCGTGAATACGTGACCCAAAAGCTCAAGGGACATCCCTAAACGATTAATTGCAAACATTCTGTTGCTTGGTGGGCTCAGAAGCCACCACGCTGGTTTAAACACTCCACAGAAAGCAGGGCTCTCGAGGATCACTTAGACCTAAAAATTCTGCCCCTGCCACATCTCCCTCACTCACTCGAGGCGGCGGTCCAGGGAATTTTTCTTACAAAAGCAATGGGCCGAGCGGCGACCGTCCGCAGAGCCGTGGAAGTCCTACCCACTGAAGCCGCCATCTTTAGATAGAGGCATATCCATGACCTGTGCTCGTGACCCCGGAAAAACCAGCCACATCCGGAGCACGGAAATCTGCTTCCGGGCCAGAGGACGCCAGACGGCGAGATGGGGAAGATGGCGGCGGCTCTGGGCACTGTGGCTACGTTGGCGACGGAGCCGGGGGAGGACGCCTTTCGGAAGCTTTTCCGCTTCTACCGGCAGAGCCGCCCCGGGACCGCAGACCTGGGAGGGGTCATCGACTTCTCGGCGGCCCACGCAGCCCGCGGCACGGGGCCCGGGGCCCACAAGGTACGGAGATAGCGGCGCGCGCCTCCTCGTCATCTTGCCTCGCTTCTTGGAGGGGTTTCAGTGTCCTCCTCACCTTTGATCGCTTACAGACTGATTGCTATTAGGCGATCCCAGCCTCCGTGGGCAGGGAATTGAAGTGCCCACAAAACGCCACACTTTGACGGTAAAGAGCTCTGCTACTGGTTCCTCCACGTGGCCATTCGTTGCTGCGCTCACGGTCAAAAATGTCTGGGAATTGGTATTTATTCCTTCTATTAACTTGCATTTCTATTTATATTTGTGTAAATTACCGTAAACCGTATTCGTAGACATTATGGGTAGCGCTCTGCGGCTTGAAAGAGTCAAGTACCCGAGTAATTCCAGACCTGGGAGGGATCGATGTTGTCAAACTATTGCCCATAAAACTGCTGGGACCTGTCTTGTCTGAGCTTTCAAGAAAAAAGGCATTGCAAGACTGGGGTAATCTCTCCAAGTTGAAAGTAAAGGGCTGCCGAATCCAAGCATTACCCATTATTTCTACCTTTCCCCATGGAAATTAAGAAAAGTATCATGAAGGGCGAGGCACAGAGAATCACAACTATAGTGTAGTGTATATTTTCTTTACAATTGCTTTAGCACGGAGGATACCTGATCCCTTACTTTGCCCTTGGTATTGTATCCAGATGGCTGGATGAGGCATTCTTTCCAAGCTTAGTAACAGTTCTCAATAAAATTGGAATGCCATGATACCACCACATTTGTCTAGCGTTCAGCTTCTTAAGAAACTTCATTTGTTAGCCAGAGTGGTCTTAGAGTTGTCAATATAACACACAGAAAGTCTGCACCCCAAGAATAATATATTTGATTTATGGGAGAGTCCCTCAGATCCTCATTCAGCTACTTTTGCCCCTACTTGACTATAATGCTTAGATACTTTTAGAATGTAAGTCACCTGAGAAGGTAACATTGTGTCTAGCACATACTTAAAACAGTAAGTACTCAATAAATACACTATTGAGTATTCAGTCCCTTACCCCCCACCCCTCCCCGAAAAACAAAGTAGCAAATTAGAGAAGAAAGTTACTATGAAGACACCTAATGAGAGCAGTCAGGGAGGCAACAGAAAAACTATTTAAAAGCTCAGAGTTTGGTTCAATTTAGCACATGATAGATCCACAAGCTTACTTTGAGGGTATTGCTGAATTACAGTGCACTCTTACGTGTGATCTGTTTAAGAAATCATCACAAAATGTTTAAAATTAAAACATTTTATTAGCCTCTAGGCACCGGGAAAAGCTTAGCTCGGCCAGGACTCTCAGAGTTCAAGATAGCCGTTACTGCACCAGCCACATGGTGGCGCTTTGCCTGGAGATCTCCACACTTGGCGAGGTTAACAGGATAAGAGCTCATATCTGTTTGGAAGAGAACACTTGATGTATTCTAGACCCTAAATTTATTCATGAAAAGAGTAAAGCTGTTTGTTTCTTTTCCTAAATGTCCTTTAATGACTCCGTATTGGATCTCTTAACCAATTTAATGAGCCATTTGTAAGATGCTCTACATGCAAATAAAACTTCATGAGTCCCTGAAAAACTTAATTCCTAATTAACAAAGGCAAAAAAATTGGGAATGTCTAAAGTTTTATCTAAAAGGGAGCAAATATTATACTTTTAGCAAACAGGGTTCCCAGTGTTTTATTGACACATTTTTTTCTGTATGGTTAAAAGTATTCTCTTTTCACTCTCTCACCCTCCCCAGCCTGGTGTTCTCATAGCTCTGTTTAAACACTAAGTGTGCAGATGCCTCAGAAGCATCATTGTTAGCCTTGACCGAAGTCAGTAAACAGCATTGTGACTTAGAGTATGCTTTGATGATCATGAGTACAGTAAGACGTCACACAGGTGTGGTATCATAAGAAAAAGTAGTCTTGAAGGCCAAAATCAGCCTGCTTCTCATTACTACCTATCTTAATTTTATGTAGCTCTCTAGTGTTTGTTAGTATATAGATGAGGAAACTGAGGCTCTAAGAAGTTAAGTGACTTATCTAAGTCTTATCAAGTAAGTAGTGGTACTAAGTTTAGGACCCCAGACTTAGGACTCCTAACCTTGCCCCATGCCAGAAATGTCTTTAGAGGTTTGAGGTTCTCAGAGTTGACCTGTAAAATAACTTGAGCCCTCTGACTTGTCTCCTTCCTACCAGGTGGTCAGATCTCAGCTAAGTGTGTCCTCAGTCAGTGACCACGATGCACACAGAGCAGGACTTCAGCCAGTCAGCAAGTGGCGAGCTTATGGACTCGAAGACTATCCTGGTGAGTGCAGCTGCCCTAGAAGGAGAAATCAGTTCATTTGTCTAATCTCAGAGGAGGAGCTTGCACACTGATAAATAGACAAAGAAAAAAGTAATCGCACAGAAATGTTCCACCACCCAGCCCCTCCGAAATTCTGCCTCATCTAAGATTCCCATTTATTTAGCACTCCCAAAGAATAGAACAGAAGTCAGCAGTGCTGCTTATATTGCAGAAAGTAGCACACGAGGTACAAATCAAAAACTAGGACACTGACTCTGGGCTCCCTGCCGCAACTCTGAACACCCACCTCCTCTGACAGAAGATCTGCCTTGAGCAATAGACTAATTCATTATGGTCGTTCCAGACACACAATCCCTGTATTCTCAGATGGTATAACAACAACTTACAAATTGTTGCTATCATCAAGGCCTACTATTTTTAAAAAGAATTGTAGTTAACGAGGTCAAAAGTACTAACAGACTAACCTAGAATTTTTGTTATTTTAGTAATGTTGGGTAGCTCACTTTACAGATAGATTAAGGTAATAACGAAGAGTGGGTAATGTTGACCTGGGTGGTGTGGCTCAGTGAATTGAGTGCTGACCTACAAACCAAAGGGTCTCCAGTTTGATTTCTAAGGGGCACATGCCTTGGTGGTGGGCCAGATATCCCCAATTGGGGGCGTGTGAGAGGCAACTGATGGATATTTCTCTGACATTGAGGTTTCTGTCCCTCTCTCTCCCTCCCCTTCTTTCTAAAAATAAATAAATGAAACCTTAAAGAAGAGTGGGTAATGTTATTAATATTATTAATATAAAATAATTTAACATTTAAATATATAATTTAAAGTAATATGATATTAATATTTTAATAAGATTGAGTATTATGAACTATTCAGAAAATATGGAAGTGCCTTATTTGGCCACATAATCTTGTGCCTGTCATCATGTTTCTTTTTAGAGGAGATAAAGTTAACACTGCACTTGTGATTTTAAATAAGGGTTAAAGGCAAGAGATACCCCTAAAAAAATATATTAATTTTTTTGTTGTGCTAAGGGCCAGGTGTCTGTTACAGCTCTTAGTACAGAATGACCGCTAAAGTATTTGTCAATAATGTGGGAAGGTGTAACAGCTTTAATACCTCTAAAAAAGGCCTCATGAGCTTCAGTTCTGTACAGAAGAGCTGAAGGCTGATATGATGACTGAAGTCACAAAGGAGACGGTTGGATGATGGCCTTTATATAGGAAAGCATTGCTCTCCTTGAGTTTAGGTAAATGAAGGGCATGCATCACCGTCAGTCTTTCATAATCGTTTTTTGTGAAGGCTGCCCTTTACCTTTCAGACATAACTAGCTCCTGTTTTCAAGGCCATGTTTCCCGTAACAAATTGTTCAGACTACAGAGTTAGCACCTCCACTTTGGTTTTCTTTTGTCCAAATTGGTATACTTGCTTTTGAGTTTTTCTAGGATTGCACACTTAAGCCACATCATTTGAATTGGTACCTCACTGTGCCCCTGGAGACTTTATTGTCTTCCCAGACATTGTAAGCTGCATTAAATTGAAGTACAATAAAATGTCCAAAACATGGGAGATGACAGTCTCTTCTTACTCTGATTTGATTGGAGGGATTTTGTATACTTATGGATTCTGCCTTTTTTTTTTTTTTTAAAGATTTTATTTACTTTTTTAGAGAGGGGAATGGAGGGAGAAAGAAAGAGGGGGAAACATCAGTTGGGTGAGTTGCCTCTCAAGCGCCCCCCCTACTGGGGACCTGGCCCACAACCCAGGCATGTGCCCTGATTGGGAATCGAACCAGCAATACTTTGGCTTGTAGGCCGGCACTCAATCCAGTGAGCCACACCAGCCAGGGCGGATTCTACTTCTTAAGGAAACTGGGTACACTGCAGCCTGTCCTTAGGAGACTGAGCAGGAAGCTGATGGGTCTGAAGACCAGAAACTGAATCTGGGGAAGAGTAGACTTGAGGGGGAACATGATAACGTTGAATATTTGACAAGTTGTACACAAGAAGGGATGGGAAGCAGTGCATACTATTGAGTAAAGCCTAGGTTCTGATATCAGGCTACCTGGGTTCATGTCCTGACTCTACCATCTACTAATATGACCTTGAGCAAGTTTCTTAATCTCTCTTGGCCTCAAATGTAAAATCTTATGAAGTACCCACTTCATAAGATTATTATGAGGATTAAATGTGAGTATGCATGTTAAGTGCTTAGGTCAGTGACTAGCACATAGTAAAAGCTTAATAAATGTCAGTTGTAAAGCTAGAAGTACTTATCAAGAAGAATTAAAACACAATTTGGGCTTGCTCTATGTGTCAGAACCTAAGGCCAATGCACGAAAATTTTAAAAAGGCAAATTTTAACTCAGTGGAAGGAAGACAGCAGTTGTGTGAAATGGACTGCCTGGAAAGGTATTAAATTTCTTGTCACTATTTAAGCTTGCACTAGATCAAAGGTATTCCTCCTTTAATCTCATACTGTGGGGGTGCTGTCGTCTTTTTTCTTTTAATTTATTTTAGAGAGGGGAAGGGAGAGAGAAAGAGAAGGAGAGAAACATCAATGTGTGGTTGCCTTTTATGTGACCCTGACTGGGGACCTGGCCAGCAACGCAGGCATGTGCCCTGACTGGGAATGGAACCAGTGATCCTCTGCCTCACAGTCCGATGCTCAATCCACTGAGCTACACCAGCCAGGGCCATCTTTTTTAATAATGCTGGTAGCATATGGTAGATTATTGGGGGTTTTCATACCCTTTTTCTCCTTTGAAAGCATTGACAGTCCTATCGCTCTCCTGAATTACTTGGAGAATTTTACCAATACATGAAATGTAAAAGAGGCCTCCACATTTATGAGCAAATGTTCCTATTTTTATTCTCCAGTTTTAGAAGAAGAGGAGTTCCTTCAGTTCAGCCAGCCCTTTACCTTTTTGATCCGGCCTTCTTTCACCTTTTATATTTTTTAAGACCTTGCTCTGTTCCTTTCCTCACTTTTATTTTATTTTTTTATTTATTTTTAATATTTTATTTTTCTTTTTTCTAAGATTTTATTTATTTTTAGAGAGGGGGGAAGGGAGGGAGAAGGAGAGGGAGAGAAACATAAATGTGTGCTTGACTCTCACTTGGCCCCCTACTGGGGACCTGACCCGCAACCCAGGCATGTGCCCTGACTGGGAATAGAACTGGTGACCCTCTGGTTCGCAGCCCACGCTCAGTCCACTGAGCTACACCAGCCAGGGCTATTTCTTTTTCTCTAGAGAGAAGAGAAAGGAGGGAGAAAGACAGGGAGAGAAACATCGATGTATAGTTGCCTCTCACACCCTCCCTACTGGGAACCTGGCCCGCAACCCAGGCATGTGCTCTGACTGGGAATCGAACCAGCGACCCTTTGGTTCTCAGGCCGGCACTCAATCTGCTGAGCCATACTAGCTGGGGCTCCTCACTTTTATTTTTAACTAGTTCTCTGCAGGCTCGCTCTTTACAATCTATAAGCATGCTCTGGTCTTTTTAACCCCTAAAAACCATAAACTCGCCTGTCATTTCTTTATTCCTCTTTGACTACTCTGTTTGTTTCTTTTCACAGCCAGGCTCTTAAAAGGCATCTAGTCACAGGGGAGGGAAGTAGGGGGCTGGGCAAAAAAGGTGACGGCATTAAGCAAAAAAACAAAAAGAAAACAAAACCTCATGTACACAGACAACACCATGGTGATTATCAAAGGGAAAGAGAGGTGTGGGGAGGTAGAAGAAATATGGGGGGATAACTGATGTTGGAAGGCTACTTGGCTTGGGGTGGCGAAAACATAATACAGTTGCAGATGATGTATTATAGAATTGTACACCTGAAACCTATATAACTTTATTAACCAATGTCACCCCAATAAATTCAATTTAAGATTAAAATTTAAAAATACATAAATAAAAGGCATTATCTGTATTACTGCCCTATCTCTAGGTACTTCATGAAGGACAAAGTTTTTCCATCTCTCTATCTCTAATTCTTAAGCAAGTACATAGTATATGTTTGTTGAGTGTTTGGTGAATTAATCCTTAAAATGCACAGATTCCAGTTAACTATCATTACCCCTCTTTTGCAAACGAGAAACACGAGGTTAGACTACTTCAAGGTCACAAGGATCTTCTCAGCACACATGCTGTAGGTGTACACATCATGACACACTGAGCAGATGTACATACCATATTCCTTCCCTGCTATTCTAGTCAGGAGGCAGAAATCACACTACCTATTTTAACTGGGATAATTTAAAGAGTCTTCAGCCAGAAAATAGAAAATGGAAACGGCAAAAAGGGAATGCTGAGATACCAAAGATAGTAATTGCGGGAAGCAGCCACCTCCTCTATAAATGATAGCACCTGGTGAAAATTTGAGGGGTGACTTTTGGCATTTTCAATTCTAAAGTTCACTTTTGGGTAACACAATTGATAATTTATGGAATGTTTGTTTCTCTCGAGAATAACCCCAAAAGCCAAAGGTATTTGCATAGTGCCAGATGTCTAGTGTTCATCAAACTTATATCAACTTGAAGGAACTCCTCTCTCTAAAATTGAAGGAACTCCTCTCTCTAAAATTGGGGAATAGGAATGAAAACATTTGCTTATAGGTGTGGAAGCCACTGGAAGCATGAGCAACAGGAAATGGAGGGTAAACAGTAAATTAGAGGGTATAAGGAAGTCCACAGAAATAAATTATCTGAATAACTGATGGAGAATTTCCTCTTCTCCTTTCTTTCCCACCCATCTTTTGTACAGGATTTATTTTCATCCCGAATCCCTTCCTCCCAGGTTACCAGTGGCACTGGGTGAAGCAGTGCCTTAAGTTATATTCCCAGAAACCTAACGTATGTAACCTGGACAAACACATGACTAAAGAAGAGACCCAGGATCTCTGGGAACAGAGCAAAGAGTTTCTAAGGTAGGTTTTATCAATCACAATAAAAAGTGTTAGCATTCACTCCAGTCATTACAGATCTGTAAAGGAACTTTTCTATAACGAAGTAAAAGGAACTGACTTGTTTTTCCCTCATTTCCCCTCAAATGCGCACAGTTCTATTACTTCCCTGGAACATTTGGACAGATGCTTTGACAGTTACAGTAAAGTAAACAGATCCATTTCAGAGGTTTCCTTGTCAAAGCTAAGACATCAAGTGCATTCTCATTCATCATCAGATGACTGATTTTCATTTAGCTTCAGCCCTTTTTTCTACTTAGAGTAAGTTCCTTTGAAGACTTGTGACATCCTGGCAAAAAGTAACCGAAAGCTCTTTACTTCTACGTCCTAGGTTAAGTCAGTGCCATTAGCTGTTCTATGGTAGGTCAGTTGTTCGTGAGAACTAATGTTTGTACCTTACTGTTGTTTCAACAGTCACTCATTCCACAGATACTTACTGTGGGTCAGTTGTGTATCGGGCATGATACTTAGCCTTGGCCATACAAAGTAGGCCACGGCCCCTGCACTCAGGAGTGCACAGTCCATGGCACTAATTCAGTGTGAACAGAAATAATTATAATAGAGCTCAGGCAGAAAAATGCTGTGGGGCCAGAGGAAGAAACAATTCTTTCAGGCAGGAAGGAGGTGTCAGAGAAGAAAAAGTTATTTTTTAATTGAGTTCATTGTTGTCTTTTTTTTCTCTGTCCATTTGAACTGGATCTTCAGAAAAGATGGGTTTGGCCAACCTGAAAAGCAAAAACGCTGTCTAAGGTAGAGAAAGCATCCTGAGCAAAGAGGTAATATTTAAAACAGAGTAAGTTCTGTGAGACAGGAGCACAGGACGTGTGCGTTCATGTGTTTATTCTGTTGCTACAATTTTGGAGTTTCTGTGTCAGACACTGTGTTTGAGTGTTAGAGATTCAAAGACAGATAAGACACAGTCCCTGCCTTCTAGAAATGTGTAGATTAGTCACTGACAGAGATATAACCATGTAATTAAATACAATTTGGCAGATACAGAAGTAGTTTGTAAGATATGGGAATGGTGGTTTCGGTGGCTGGATTGGGGGTAGGTTATGGGAAATATTTCCTGGAAGTTATGGATAGGATAGAATTGGTAAGAGGTGAAGCAGGAAAGGTAGGTTAGGGCCAGACTGTAAAGGGTTAAGTGCTGTGTAGTTCTAGAGAGAGATTGCCTGGGTTCAAATCCCAGCTCTGTCACTTCAAAGCTGTGTAAACTTGAGCACGATTCTTAACCTTTCTGTGCCCCATAGTCCTTTTCTCATGTGATAGTGTGAGGATTAAATAAGAGTATGTGAGAAATCCTTAGAACGGCCTCTTAAAACCATTATATCAGCTTTGTGTGTTCTCTTTGAACTTAGTTGCTCTAATGGTGCAGTTTAAGTGAAATTAGTCAAAGAGAGCTTAAATTTTGTTATTAAACCAGACTGTTTTCAAGTAATTTTTTTCCTTTTGAAAAACGACTCAGCAGAAATTTCAGTTGTCATCTTTTAAGGTAGATCAGATGAATCTCCATCAAAAATAAAAAATATAATAGTCATACCTTCTGTTGTCAAGGGTTGGACGAAATTGATATGCTCAGACATTGCTGGCAGCATTGAAAATTGATAAGGGGCCCTGCCTGGTGTGGCTCAGTGGATTGAGCACCTGCCTGAGAACCAAACGGTCACCGGTTCTTTTCTGTCGGGGCACATGCTTGGGTGGTGGGCGCGAGAGGCAACCACATATTGATGTTTCTCTCCCTCTCTTTCTCCTTCCCCTCCCCTCCCTCTAAAAATAAAATAAATAAAATCTTTAAAAAATTGATTAGAGCCTATGTTGTTGTTCTGTCACTGCCCAATATGTATTTGTTTTCTCATCTGGAAAACAAAGCGAGTGGACTAGATAAGCCATGCAGAGTGGTCAAATTATGGTCAGAGTACATGCCAGCTTTCCCCACGTTGCCAGCGCACACCAGAAAGCAAGAGATCTGTTGTTTAAAAAGATTCCCTTGCATATTGTAATCATCTACCATATCATCCACAGGGAGAACCATGGAAGTAGAGGACCTCTAAGGATCCTTTTAATTTCAACTTTCTACGTTTCTGTGGACAGGGAAGAAGAAATTTTAAATAGAATGTGAATAAGAAATGCTTGAACTTAGAAACATGAGTATGTTTGTTCACAAAATTAGGACACCTCAATTCTATGTTTTGTTCAAAGTTTATTATCATTAAATAGTATAGCTAGAGATTCTTGCACAAGAGCATAATAGGTCTAAACATCTTGATTGTAGCTTTGTCTGTAATGGGGGGGGAGGGAATGAGAAGCAACCTAAGTGTCAGCAGGGGACCAGATAAATCAGGCACGACAAAACCTAGCAGAACACAAGCCACTGTGCAGCGATTTAAAAAATCTTAAATCCAACCCTCTAGCAAATATAGTAGGGTCTATAGTTATTACGAATAAAATGATTTCTCAGCATCTCCATCTCCACCCCCTTAATCTAAGCCACCCTCATTTACCACAGTAGCCTGACCAGTTTCCCTGTGTCTGTTCTTGTGCCCCTTCAGTCTGTTTTCAGGGTACAGACACCATGTCACCTTTTTTAGCTTCTCATCAGCAGCACCTCGATTCAGTTCTGATGCGAACCACCCAGAGTCAGCACAGACCTCACAAGTGAAGGGTGCAGTGCCCAACCATACTTCCCTCACTTCAGACACCAGCCGTAAGTTTGGGAGATCCCCAGCTTACCCACCCTTGTGACCACCTGGTATAAATTTAGGGAAGTTCCCATGACTGCCTCAAGTTCAGTAACTCCTGAACTCACAAATCAAGGAAGCATTGTGCTTAGGGTTTTGGAAGGGTCCTGAACGCAAAGCTTCCTTCCATATCCTCTTGCCCTGGAATCAGGATGGGTTACTCTCCCAGGCCTTAGTGTTCAGAGTTTTTATCGGGGTTTTACTACTTAAGCATGATTGATTGGATCATTAGTTACATAATTGAACTCAATTTCTGAATATCACTTCTCAAAAGACTCAGTCCTCTAATCAGATAGTTGGTCTTTCTAGCTTGACAAGCCTACAGGTGTAGTCCTGGGGCCCTGGGTGAGTCACAAAGATACTCCTGTCTTCCTAGGGTTTAAAAGCTTTCTCCCAAGAACCAGGGTCAAAGGCCAGTCAAGTTCTTTGTTATACAACACTTAGAATAAAATCAGAAGTTTTCACCAAAGTCTACAAGGCCTAGATGATCTGGCCACAGCCACCTCTCCAGCCTCATCCACCATTCCTTTTTATTGATTCTCCAGCCATTCTGATCTCCATGCTGTTCATTAAACACGATCAGGTGCACTCAGATTCTTTTTTTTTTTTTTTTAGATTTTATTTATTTATTTTTAGAGAGAGATGAAGGGAGAGAGAGAAATATGGATGTGTAAGAGAAACATCAATTGGTTGCCTCTCACATGCCCCCAACTGGGGACCTGGCCCTCAACACAGACATGTGCCCTGGCTGGAAATCGAACTGTGACCTTTATTTATTTTTCAAGAGAGGGGCAGGGAAAAAGAAGGAGAGGGAGAGAAACATCAACATGTGAGATAAACGTCAGTCAGTAGCCTCTCGCACACCCCCAGCCAGGGACCTGACCCACAACCCAGGCATGTGCCCTGACCTAGAATCAAACTGGTGGGCTTTCAGTCTGTGGAGCAACACCCAAGCCACTGAGCCATGCCAGTCAGGGCCATGCTCAGATCCTCTGTGCAAGCTATTCCTTCTACCTGGGAAGCTTTTCCATTAGATAACCAGTGACTTCCTCCCCTTAGGTTTTTGTTCTGACATCTTACTAGAGGTGATTCCCCTACCATTTAATTAACAACAGTCCTCTTTTCCCTCCCACTTTATCCCCTTGCCCTGTATTGTTATTCTTAAGTGCATGCATAAGCTTATGAAATGCCTTGTATTCATTTTTATATATATAAAAACTTTTTTTTAATTGATATTCTCAGTGTGGAAGCAGAAATAATCTTTTCCTCTTTCTGCTCCTTTAAGACTTTGTTATGGCGCTATTAATAACATTTATTATAGTGAATCCAGAAAAAAAGGCCACTGGCCCTAGGAAGTATCAGCCCTGGGTAAAAAAAATAAAAATAAAAAATCAAACAACTAAAAAAAAGTGCTATTAGGAGCCAAGACAGGAAAATATTTCTAGACTAAGAGAAGAGCCAACTATGTACATCGGCCTAGGATTTTAGGATCACTACTCAAGTGAAACTAAGGAACTAGTTCTGGTAGAGAGGCAACAGCAAAAGTCGAATTGCAGTGAGGGTGGCAAATATTGAGTCCTTTTATAAAGAGCTGATTATAAAGGGAAGGAGCGATAGATACAGGGCAGAGGGAAACAACATAGAAAGGAGGCTTGAGTGACAGGTCAACTAGGGAAGTTGGCCTCAGTGGAAAGAAGTGGGAACACTGCTGAAAGGGGGGTGGGGTAGAGATTGTGAAAAGTGTGGGGGAAGGGAATTGAAATCGTTCCCTGGGTCCTTGGGTCAGGCCTCTGTTCTCATTGTCCTAGAGGGGATAAGAGGGACTGAAGACTTGATGTGAATGATGGTTCAGAACAATAGGTAGATTAGATAAGACTAAATATTTGTGAAATGGCAAAAGGATGTTAGCAATTAAGGTAGAATTTGATGTCCATTTGCAGTGATTGGTGAAGATTCAAGTGTAGAAAGACAAAACTGGAAACACTCCTACTGAAAACTAGGGACAGGAGGTGGAACTAACTTGAAGACAGAAAGTTGTGATTATGCAGAGAAATACTCAGAATTGTGAAAGATAAAATTCCCAAGCCTTTAAAAATGATTGAAAAAAGCAAAACCTGCAATAGCACTTTGAAGTTTTTCTTTTTAAATCATTTTCAAGTTGTTTTTTAAACAATTTTAGACTCTTTCTGCCCTGAGTATTTTTGCTTTCAGTGATTCACTAACATCCCTGGAGGCCAGAAAGAAAACACTAATGCTTAATTATGATAGCCAAACTACCACTGCACGAGTTCACTTCCACCCAAGTAGGGGTTTGGTGGAAAGCAGCGCTGAAGAACGTGATTGCTGAGAGAAATGCCAGCCCTTACGTAAAGCACTTACCCATGACGGAAAGTGAGCACACTGCTGTGTGGGCACATTCACCAGGGGAGAAGGTGACCAACCCGCCGCCCATCCATCATCCTCCTGCTAGTGCCTGGAGGGGCAGCCGGGACAGGGAGCATGGCATGTTTCTGTTTGCAGCGAGAACCCATGATTAGGGTCATACTTGCTTGAAAACTTTTTTTTTTTTTTTTTTTTTTTTGATAATTGATAAAGGTTGAAAGTTAGGTTAGTTGCCAACGTATTCCCTGCATTCCTAAGGGCGGCTAAGGCAGCTCTGTTGGCACTGAGCCTTCTTGGTCTCTTTTTAGACGAGTCAGGTTTAAAAGGAGAACAGCCCACCCACACTTTTCATGAATTTCTCAGTATTCTGCTTGGAAATGATTTGGGAGCTTGTTAAAATTTGATTTTGGCTTTACTCTATTCATAATGTTCAGGGGTGACTTTTTTGGACACTTTGTTGTCACAAGAGGCCCATGGGAACTAGAAGGGTCCCTAAGATAATAGACAAGAAGTGTCTGGTGTTGGCCAGTTCTGCTCTCACAGCTGAAAGGCAAGTGTTAAAACAATTATTGCTACTTGGCTTCCAGAAATTCTGTACAAAGGCAAGAAGTGAAATCAAGTTCTTAGAAGAGGATAATGAAATGAGGGAGGGAATCTTAAACCTACGTGAGTCTAACACATTACACAAAAATATATATTAAATTTACCTTAAAATAGCATAGACATTCAATGATCACAACTTTCACTAACCAAGTCCTTAAGCTTTGTTTTCCTTTTTGTTTTGAGAACTGGGTTTAATGCTTTTGAAAGTAAGGCTCTGACATCTTTTATATCCTTGGACCAATCCCCCTTTATAAGGCAAAGCCCAAAGCCTTCGTTATAGTGATAGTTTGTTTCTAAAAAAGGAACTATATTTAAAAAGGCATATTATAGGGTGGTTTCATTCATGCTTGATTGTTACTATAATTTTGATAATTTTGTTAATACCATAAACCTATGTTAATTAAAATTATGTATACCCTTTTGAAGAACATTAGACTGAATCTTTTGATGGAAAGGCAGCTTGCTAGTGCCATATCAAATGTCTAAAATATAATTACCTTCTGAATTATTTCCAGAGTTACATTGTTACTATCTTTATTTGTTCAGATCAGTCTGATTTTTATGTAATAGTATGGGTTCTAGAAAGAGATGGAAATGTTTTTAAATTTTGTCTAGAATAGTGTTCAAGTGTGGTCCCAGACCAGTATCATCAGCATCACTTGGGAACTTAGAAATGCACATTCTTAGGCACCACTCTAGACCTACTGGACCAGAATTTATAGGTGCAGGCACAGGGTGTGAACTTTAACAAGCCCTCCAGGTGATTCTGAAGAGCATTAAAGTTTGAAAACCACTTGGCAGAAACTAAGTAGGGTACACACAGGCTCCCTAAAAGCTTTCTGCACAGCTCTTCCCTTTGCTGTCTAGACCCTCAGGACGCCATCTACTTGGAGATCTAGACTCCATTTCCGCACTGCTGACTTCAGCATCGTCCTCTCCTCCCTCGTTGAAAGCACACAGCTCTGCTACCCATGGAACCCTTGTTCTGTTCTTTGGCAGCATTTTCCCCTGCCTTTGAGATCTTTTTTGCTTTTCTTAAATTTTATTTTATTTTTCAATTATAGTTTACATTCAGTATTACTTTCAGGTGTATGAGATTATCTTTAAATAAAGAAATAGATACTAAATAATATCTTGGATAAAGGAATAAATAGAGTGGATCACTTCTATAGGGTACTTAATGTAACTCTGGAATTCCATTTATATTACTATTAACTACTAGATTCACATTAGTCCAGAAATAAGAGATTATACTTATTTTTCTGTCTCAATGCTACTAAAATAGAATATTTTTTATGAGACCAGTATCAAGGAGTCCTTTTATTATACCTATAACTGAAGAAACATTGGTAGAACTCAGGTTGTGTTAGTATGTTGCTTTTTTTTTAAGTTTTTACACACAAAATTTAAATAATGAATGGTGGTGATACATAATAACTGTTTACATTGGCTAATTGCAGTCACTGGCCAAGCCTACTTATCTTTTTCCCTAAATTGTTAATAGTTGTCTGTCCTGTTATGCCAGATGTCCCCAGGTTTAGTGATTCACCAGGAAAAGTCACGGGGCTCAGCATATAGTTGTACTCATGGAAAAGACGTATTGCCGTGAAAGGATACAAAGCAAAATTGTCACAGGGAAAAGGACATGGAGCCACGTCCAGGGAAAACCAGATTCGAGCTTCCAGGGTGCTCTCCCAGTGAAGTCACACAAGATGCACTTCATCCCCTTAGCAACGGGTTGTGATGTATGAAATGTTATCTACTAGGGAAGCTCGGTGCCCCGGTTTTTACCAGCACGGTCGCAATGGCAGTCTCTGCCTAACATACCAAAATTTCACACTCCCAGAAGGAAAGCAGGTATTCAACATTGACTGTATTGTTAGTGCCAACAATTTAGGCACATTGAGCTTCAGATTTTGGAATGGTGTAAGCCTCCAAATTCCAAGTTTCAGCAGCCTGCCAAGGGCCATCCTTGTAAGCAGACCTTTCAAAGGATAGCAGTCAGACCTGCTATGCCTTTTCTGCGTGGCTGTCCTAAATAAATTAGTGTGTGTTTTATTTCTTTTAGCTGCTGGTCTTGATGTATATATGTATCACAGTGTCCTTAGAATATAAACTCAGGACAGATAACATCTATTCTGTAAAAACTCTTTGTCAAGCATCAAGATGAGTGACACTTAGAGCCGAGCCTCTAATAAATCCTTTGCTGCTGCTGCTCATGCCGTGTTGCCTGGTGCATTGCTCCCTGCTGAGAGGCTGCTCGTTCTCCAGTGCGGTGCTCCCTGACCAACTCTGCCATGAGGCCCCACCTGACCAGACAGCTGACTCTGAGCTCTTCTTTTTCTTAATTCTGGTGGCCCACAAAGGTGTGCTGTTCCTTTCAGTAGTGGGTTTTATACTGCTGCTTGAATTTTCCCATCATTTCTTCTTATGTTTACCTGTCCTTTCCTGTCAGAGTATAAACTCCTTAAAGTAGTCTAATCTTTTTTAACAGCAGTGGTTCTTGAACAACAAAAATTTTTTTTATTGATAAATTATGTAAGTTACATAGAAAAAATAAACTAAGTAAAATGATTAGGCCTGCCATTCTTGTATTTTTAGATATTTAGAAGTAAAGCAAACCAGCAAGCTTCCTCTTAAAAAGTCGATTCCATGGTTTGATCAGATAAGCTTTTAATTGCAGAAAGGGCAGCTCTGTCTACAGAGACTTCCTGTAGACGGGGCGTCAGAAGCCAGATTACAGTGGTCCTTAATATTAATAGCTAGCTAAGCCTCAGGTATCTGCGCTAAGAAGTCATGTTAACCCAAATATCGATGACATACTGTGTTTTGCCAAACTTGCCCCAACCTACAATTCTGGGAAACCATCACTATTACAGACATAGTGATAGCTGTGATTAGTCATACACCACTTTTAGCAAACCACGTTGAACGTGTCATGTTAGGCAAATTTCAATTACCCATAGTGCTTTTGGTCCCATTTCCCATGGACAGATAGAGACATTTCTGTTGTCATTCTTGTTTTATCATTGAGATGCTGGACACTTTCCATCTAAAACTGATTCCATTGAATAGAGGATTTAGAACCAAGGACAAAAGACTAGAAATGTTACCTTTTTTTTAGTATTATTCTTGGTCAACTTACCTATTCTGATTTCCCCTGTGGAGATCTTGGCTGACAGCATATACCATAGAATACCAAATTTAGACTCCAAGGTCTATGCAAACGACTGTTGCTGTCATTTAATATAAATAAAATCCTCCTTTGTCTCTTAATTTTGGCAGACATAAAGAAGTGAATAAACGGAGACCCCGAAGCTTACTAGAGAAACTGCGATGGGTCACCCTAGGCTACCATTACAACTGGGACAGCAAGGTATGCAGGTTTTCCTGCTAATTCCATCATTTTCCATTTTTGTGCTTCTTGGGCCCACAGAGAGGGATTTCTTCCTGGTCAAGCTTACAATATCATGTTACCCATTTGTAGAAGGATCTCTTTTATTTATTCCTTCCTAAAATCCCCTTGATACACTATCCTAAGAGGCATGGATAATTTATCAAGAGAGAATTTTTTCTTGAGATGCCCGTAGGTTATATTATTTTATCAGAAGTCATCACTGCTTTCTCTGAGTAGGTGTTAGGGTTATCAGTTTTTCTATACAGCCTTCGAGAGCAGTTGTCAATTACGACCTTTATTTCCATTGTTGAGCATTTATTTTCTACGTAATATCTGCCTGGAGTAAAAGAAGATCCATATCCTTCTGGTGTTCTCATCAGTCCACAGGACTTTCAGGATCTAGACGCCTCAGCCTTCTGTGTAAGGTTAGAGCAGGAGACAGATGGGAAAGAATGTCCTAAAATTAACAGTTCCGTGGGCGTTTTGGTTTGTTTTGTTTTTTGAGGTACAGTTTCTTTCCTGATTTCTGTGCTTCAGAGAATGTCTCCTTTATCCCTGATAGTGCAGTGTCTCTGGTCTCAATGAAATATTTGCCACCAAGTAAAAGAGCTAATTCTGACAGTGAACTGAATAAAGCAGAGTAAAATAGACCATCTTGTTTCTAACCAGCTGCTGTCCAAAAGCTCTGTAGTTTCTGTCAACCCAGCTTGTTAGCATGTGTGTTAACTGATCAAAACAATGATGAGTTACCTAAAATTATCATGACATAATTCTTATTTTCAGTGATACCAGTTTAATGAAAAACTACATATCTGTATTTGGGAAAAGGGCCGTGTGAGTGTCTTCAGATTAGTCAGCCTTGCCTTCAGTAAGGATAGTACCTGTCTCATAAGGTGGTTGTGATAATTAAATGACTAATGCCTATGTGGTGATCACAACAGCACCTGGCTGTTCTAAGAGTTAAGTACATTAACACAAATGTTAGCTGGTTGTTTTTTATGATGTTGTTTTTGTTGTTGACATTGTTATTCTCCAAAGACCTCAAAGTGAGCCTCATTTACTAAGAAAAATGTGGAGTGAAAATGATCAAAAACTCTTGAGTAATCAGAGAAAAGTAAAAGAGAATTAAATGAAGAAAGAATAGTGCGTAGACAGCTTGGAGAGGGTTCAAAGCCCAAAACAGAAATTACTTCATTGTAGCACAGGTGGTAGGTATAGTGTTAGAATAGCAGCTCTGGGTGGTTTGATCTTCTGCAAGGATCTAAACCTAAAATGTCAGAGAAAACCTGAAAGTTCTCTAACTCCACCCTTAACATTGGGACATTAAATAGGAACTCCTTTTCAATGCAGTTCAGGAAAAGGAGAAGAAAAAATAAAACAGGGAGATTCCAGCTGAAGAGGGTTGGCCGTCCATCAGACTTCTCACAAAAGTCTTCCTGAACCTGAAATGAAAGCTCACTTGTGGCCGCAGTAAAGACATTCTCTCCAGAGCCATGACTCTGCTGCTCCAGCTAGAGTGTGTCCTGTGAGACACAGTGAGACGAAAGTGGGTTTTCTCATTGGCTTTGTGGTTGTCGAGCAAAAGGAGAAGTGAGAGGCGCGCATGCAGGCTAAGGGGGGGTGTCGGGCTGCTGCAGCCACAAAGCCAGAATACCTCCCCGCTCACCGACACAGGGGACTGCTGTCTGTCGTTCTCATGACGTGTGCGGGTTTTGTGTAGAGAGTGAGTGTTCCGGCCTCTGACTTTTTTTTAATGTTTATTGATTGATTGGTTTTAGACAGAGTTAGTAAGGGGCAGGGAGGGAGAGAGAAACGAGTGTGCCCTGACCAGGGATTGAACCTGCAACCTGATGTGTCGTGTATGCTCTAAGCAGCTGAACTACTTGGCCAGGGCTGGGGCTTCTTTTTATTGTTGTTTGGTTTTGTGTGGTTTTCTGGTTGGTTGGTTTGTTTTTAAGAGAAGAAGGTATTGGTGATCCTTAGATGCTAAAAATAAAGGAATTTCAGAGAAGTATGTGCTAAAAATGACTTCCATGTTAAGGTCCTGCCGTGAACCATGGTGTAAGTCCGTTTCAGTTCAGATGTTTGGAGCATGTTATCCCATCAGATTGACCAGAGAAATCAGCGCTAAACCATGTGGCAGTTTGAGGAGTCCGAAACCAAACTGGCAGTAGTATTTGAGGTGCCCTTTTTTTTTTTTTTGAGATTTTATTTAGGGAGGGGAAAGGGAGAAACATCAATGGGTGGTTGCCTCTTGCACATCCCCTCCTGGGGACCTGGCCTGCAACACAGGCATGTGCCCTGACTGGGCATCGAACCAGCAACCTATTGGTTCACAGGCTGGCACTCAATGTGAGTTGCCTCTTTTTAAAAAAATAAACTTTGTATTTTAGGATAGTTTTAGATTTACAGAAAAGATGAAATGTGGTATAGAGAATATCTATATACTTTATGCCCAGTTCTCCCTATTATTAACACTTGTCTCTATTATTAACATAATACCTTTGTCTCAATTAATGAAACCAATAGTAATACTTTATTATAATAATAGAGTCCATACATACTTCATTCAAATTTTCTTAGTTTTTAATTGTACTTTTTCTGTTCCAGGATAGCATATTACATATAGTCATTACGTTTCTTTAGGCACTTCTTGGCAGTAACTTTTTTTTTTTAGAAGTTGGGTCATCTTGTTTATTTTTTACTAATCCTCACCTGAGGATATATTTATTGATTTGAGAGAGAGAGAGAGAGAAACATCAATCAGTTGCCTCCTGCGTGAGCCCCAGCGGGGGATCGACCCTGTAACCTAGGTACAAACCCTGTAACCTAGGTATGTGCCCTGACTGGGGATTGAACCCACAACCTTTTGGTATGCGGGTTATTGCTCCAACCAAACAAGCCACTAGGCCAGGGCTGCAGTAACAGCATTGAGTTACCTTTTAACCCTAAAAGAACTATCCTGTTTGGATTAAAGTATACTAGAGAGAGGTTGTAGTCATTGCTTAACGTGTAGACCCCCTGCAGGATGAATTTGTCTAATTTATCTCTGCATAGCAGTGTCTGCCATATAATAGGTGCTCAGTATTTTGAATGGCTCATTGTTAGATTCTGGGATGCCTCAAAAAATGGATGGATAAATCATGCTATGCTAATATTACATGTAAGCTAGATGATTTTTAAGTGGTAATTAACCTTATTTCAGTTTCCTACTTTCCTGAGATCATTGTTTATTTTTCTTATTTTCCCTACTTTTATTAAAGAAATACTCAGCAGATCATTACACACCTTTTCCTTCTGACCTGGCTTTCCTCTCAGAGCAAGTAGCTGCTGCCTGTGGATTTCAGGGTTTCCGAGCTGAAGCAGGTATCCTGAATTACTACCGATTAGATTCTACGCTGGGCATTCACGTAGATAAATCTGAACTTGATCACTCCAAGCCCCTGCTGTCATTCAGGTAAGTAAGTTCTAGAGATTTGGGATTACTTTTTATCGCCTCATTCTGTTTCTAAAGCATGTTTAAACTAAACTAAAATAAAAACATTAAACTTTTTATTTTTTAATTATATTTTATTGATTATGCTATTACAGTTTTCCCAATTCTTTCCGCCCCTTTATCCCCCATCCACCCTTCACCCCTGAACCCTCCAGCATTCCCCTCTCCTTAGTTCATGTCAGTGGATTGTACATACAAGTTCTTCAGCTTTTCTGTTTCCTATACTATTCTTAACCTCTCCCCATCTATTTTATGCCTACCAATTATGCTTCTTATTCCCAGTACCTTTCCTCCACTCCCATTTCTCCCCTCCCCCTCCCCACTGAAAACCCTCCATGTGATCTCCATTTCTCTGATTCTGTTCTTGTTCTAGTTGTTTGCTTAGTTTTTGTTTTTGTTTTTTAGGTTCAGTTGTTGATAGTTGTGAGTTTGTTGTCATTTTACTGTTCATAGTTTTTTATCTTCTTCTATTTCTTAGGTAAGTCCCTTTAACATTTCATATAGTAAGGACTTGGTGGTGATGAACTCCATTAATTTGACCTTATCTGGGAGGTACTTTATCTGCCCTTCCATTCTAAATGATAGCTTTGCTGGATAGAGTAATCTTGGATGTAGGTCCTTGCCTTTCATGGCTTCAAATACTTCTTTCCAGTCCCTTCTTGCCTGTAAGGATTCTTTTGAGAAATCAGCTAATAGCTTTATGGAAACTCCTTTGTAAGTAACTCTCTCCTTTCCTCTTGCTGCTTTTAAGATTCTGTCTTTATCTTTAATCTTGAGTAGCTTAATAATAATGTGCTTTGGTGTGTTCCTCCTTGGGTCCAATTTCTTTGGGAGACTCTGGGCTTCCTGGACTTCCTGGAAGTCTATTTCCTTCACCAGATTGGGGAAGTTTTCTTTCATTATTTTTCAAATAAGTTTTCAGTTCTTACTCTTGTTCTTCTCCTCCTGGAACCCCTATGATTCAGATGTTAGAGTATTTATAGTTGTCCCAGAGGTTCCTAAGCCGCTCCTCATTTTTTTGAATTCTTGTTTCTTTATTCTGGTTGGATGTTTATTTCTTCCTTTTATTCCAAATTGTTGATTTGAGTTCAGGTTTCCTTCCTTTCACTGTTGGTTCCCCGTATATTTTGCTTTATTTCACTTTGCTTAGCCTTCCCTTCTTCCTCTATTTTGCAACCATGCTCGACCATTACTGTGGCATCCTGATGACCAGTGTTTTGAACTCTGCGTCTGGTAGGTTGGCTCTCTCCTCGTCACTAAGTTCTTTTTCTGCAGTTTTGATCTCTTCTTTCACTTGGGCGGTGTTTCTTTGGGTATACCTGTTCTGTTGTAGGGGAGCGGAGCAACCCTCTTTGCTGTGTTGTGGCGCTGTCTCTGGGGGAGGGGCCAGAGAGGGAACAATGTGGCTTGCTTGCTCTGCTCTAGCCCCTCTTTGCAAAGATCTCTCTTGCATGAGACAGACTTTCTTCTTCCCCCCGTGGCAACCCCTGCAGTAGTTTACAGCTAGCTTGAATCTTCAGTTTCCTGTTCAGCTAGCCTTGCCTCTCCTGCACAGTCCACTGCCTTGCAGAATCCTCTCAGCCAGACCCACCTTGCCCACACAGCCTGCGCCTTGCCAAGCGACCTCTCCGCTGGGCTGGCTGTTTCCCGTCTCCACCCTTCCTGCCAGTCTGGGTGAATGTTCCTTTAACTCCTTGGTTGTCAGAGTTCCACACAATTTGATTTTCTGGCACTTCTGGTTGTTTTTTGTTTTTAGATTGGTTGTTATCCTTCTTTTGGTTGTGCAAGGAAGGGAAGCATTTCTGCCTACGCCTCCATCTTGATTGGAACCCCTATATGCATCCAAAAACATTAAACTTTTCAAAAAATGACTGGATCTATAATCTTTTACTTCTGGGCATTTTAACAATTTATCATAAGTAAAACTAGCATAATCCTTTAAGAAGAATAGCCAAATTACAGTTAATATTTCTGTTGAGGATGCATGGAGTCTGCATTTTGTAATGAGAGGTATTGTCAGTGTCTGTGGAATAGGCACGTGGGAGGCCAGACAGCAGAGTAAGCATCTCTTTTGGACTAGAGAAGAGCAAAGCACACAAGCCTGAATAGTTCACTCTTCTTGTCTCCCTAAACATGAATTTAAATTTGTGCAGAGTACTGCAGCTGTATCTGGCAAAGAAAGTGCCTGACAGAACTGTTCATTATCGCCTTGTCTCTAAGAGGAAGAGGAGTGGTAGATTCAGTGAAGGTCTGAAAGGCAGCGCCCCCATCCACAGGGGCCCTCCACACCCCCCGGGACATCTGAAACCACAGATGATACCAGACCCGAGACAGACTGTGTTTCTTCCTTACATACATAACCTGTGGTAAAGCCAAATTTATAAGTTAGGCAGAGTAAGAGATTAACACAATATTGTAATAAAAGTTATATGAGTGTGGTCAGTAGTTTCGGGGCTTCCCCCGCTGAAGTCTTTGTACAGGCTCAGTGCTTCTGGGCACAACGTGCTGCTGTCGGTCAGAACATGTTATCTGTTCGTGTCTTACACCCACAAACACGATGCCTTTTCCATCTTAACTAAGCTCTCACCACCCACTGTGGCTGTAACTTTTGTAGTTTGAGGTACAGCAACAAAACTAGCACAAATGCCTTTTTCCTTCACATGTTTACAGGTAGAAGAGTTCTGCCTGTGTATCTTAGCAACCTTAGTATGCAATTTTTTTTCTTACTAAGTCAAGGACTTCCACCTTTTCATTTAAAGGAACTACTTTTCGGCTTCTGTTTGGCATATCTGAATTTCTAGCATCATACTTTTATGCTTTGGGGCCATTATTAAGTATAATAAGGGTTACTTGAAACAAACACCGTAATACCCAGACAGTCGATCAGATAACTGAGAGTTACTACTAAGTGACTAATGGGCGGGGAGTGTGTACAGCATGGTTCGCTGGGCAAAGGGATAAAAAATCATGTCCGGGCTGGACGGAGCAGGACGCTCACTGCAAGGTCTCATCACACTACTCAGAACAGCGTGCAATTTAAAACTTACGAATTGTTTATTGAATAGTTTATTTCTATTTAATAATTTTGGACCACAGTTGGCCACGTGTAACAAACTGCAGAAACCAAAACTGGATAAAGGGGGACTACTGTAATTTTATTGGAAGACTTAAATCCTAAAGAGGCATCAATAAAACACATGGGTAATGTTAAAACTAAATTCTTATTTTGCTTTTTTAACTGCTTCAAATTGTATGTCGCCACAGTCCTGTGGGCTGTGACAAGTTCAAGTAGCAGATTATGGATTGGTCACTCACAGACACAAGCCAGAGAGAAGGAGTGCGGCACTGATTGAAAAGGAAGACTTGGGAGCAATGAGTATTGAGCTGAAATGAGGACATAATGCAGGTAGCAGTAACATTACCAGTCACGGTTAGTTAACAGACACTTACTGTTATGTGTTGCTTTACTTATGTTTTGTAGCTTTGGACAGTCCGCCATCTTTCTCCTGGGTGGCCTCAAAAGAGATGAAGCCCCCACAGCCATGTTTATGCACAGCGGTGACATCATGGTAATGTCAGGTGTCAGTCGCCTGTTGAACCATGCAGTTCCAAAGGTCCTTCCAAGTTCCAACGGGGAAAGCCTGCCCTGCTGCCTAGAAACACCTCCCCCCACTGTCGTCCCCAGAGACTCGGTGGTCGAGTGCTGTTCTGTGGCGGACTGGCAGGTGTGTGCCAGCTACTTGAAAACCGCTCGTGTTAACATGACTGTCCGACAGGTACTGGCCACAGACCAGGACTTCCCTTTGGAACCCATGGAGGAGAATAAAAGAGACATCACCACTGAAGATTTCTGCCATCTTGACAACGAGAATAGCCAAGTAAAACGAGCTAGATTCCACCCTGACAGCTGAGATTGGGAAAACCCGTCTGTTTTACTTAGATCTTACAGTAAATGACCGCGCCATTTTGTATTGCCATTGACTTCAGCACCAAGACACGCCAAAAACAGAGACAGGGAAGAACTCATCCTTGATCACACTGTTGCCTTGGAGCCCCTTCTGAAGAGTAAACAGACTCATCACATACATTAGTGCCAAACCAGGACTGGACCAGACAGGTGTTTGACATGGTTCGGTCCTGCTTAGGCAGTAACGTATGTGAGAAATCCAAGGAGGTACGACACTCCACAAGAGCCTCCTCAGCCTCTGCTGTTACCTCTGAGGGAGGTAGAAGTGAGTTTCCATGGCTACGGAGTCTTTAAATACCTCGGATTGTAGTAATGGAAAACGTGATAGCCCTCCCACCGCCCATCTAGTGATTTTGTGATAAAATTGTGGTTCCATGAACCAACCGTTAGTCTCACATTCGTTCTTCCCATTAACATCAAATCTTTTGATCTTGTCCTTCCGTCTTTTCTGGCCTTCACAGAAGAACCCTATAACCATTAAGACAGTGGAAATGGAAATCTCACCCCCAGAAAAGAAGTTAATCACAGCTATCTCTTTCCAAAAATACAAATATTAATAAACTCAAGGAAGGGGAACAGTAGTTTCTCCAGATGTCTTTTAGAACTCCAAACTGTTGGCTTTTTCAGGCAATTTTAATTGTTGGACTGAGAGTCCCAGGAATGTTCTGTAACTGTTTTCTCTGTGAATAAACTTACTCGATTTTAAATTAAAGATCTGTATCTATCTTTGAGGGTTAATGTATCTGGGAGTAGTTTTTTCCTATTTCTGCTTACTGTATTATTCTTGCTTTTCAAGTCCTCCAGCCGTTTGCAGCCTAGACCATCCTGCTCTGCCCTAAGCATTCTTTGTGGCTGTCTCAGTGGAGAGAGTATTCTATGAAGCCCCGGGCACTGCTGTCTTTATTAATGACGGCTTGGAAAGTACATGAAGCACCAAGTTTTCGTCTTTGTACCCCCACCAGCTCAACTCACTAAACCCTGAGTTAGGTTACTGTGTATTTCTCTGGACCTCAGTTTCCTCATTTGTAAAGTGAAGATGATATTCCATCTTCCTAGAGGGAAATTGATATTTGGGATGATAATGGGAATTTAGTGCTCCTTTCTAGAAACATCCTGAGCCAATATTTTATTTCTGTTTGGATGCTTAGAAACATCCCAGCTTACTTGTATGGATGACTGGTTGGAAGCCACTGTGATAACTGCTGCTTGCAATGTGATTTGCTGAATTTTCATTTCTCCTCTGTCCTTGCCTTTTTCTTATGAGCATGGAACATTGAGTTCATACTGTAATCCGTGGTGGTTTTTGATTGATTGATTGCTTTCAGAGAGAGAAACATTGGTCTGTTGTTCCACTTATTTATGTGTTCACCGGCTGATTTTCCTGCATGTGCCCTGACCGGGGATCAGACCCCAACCTTGACGAATTGGGACAATGTTCTAACCAACTTAGCTACCTGGCCAGGGCATGTAGGGGTTTTTTTGTTTGCTTGTTTTGTTTTTTTAAGGACTAAAAAATTAATAGAATGATCCTTATGTATAACTAGTTTCTAAAATTAGTCATTATAGCCCTGGCCAGTGTGGCTCAGTTGATTGGAGTGCCATCCCATAACCGAAAGCTTGCAGTTTCAGGTCCCAGTCAGGGCACATACATAGGTTGCAGGTTCGATCCCTGGTGTGTACCGGAGGTAGCGAGTCAGTGCTTCTTGCATTGATGTTTGTCTCTAAAAAAGCAATGAAAAGTGTCTTTGGGTGAGGATAAAATACAGATAAAAGTGAAATTAGTACATTATAGGAAATGTTTATATAATTTAAATTACCACTGGAAAAATCCCTTACATTTCCCATAATGTAGATGATATGTGACCCCCTGGAAACCAACATACTGCTTAGTGAAACCAACAGAGTCAGCTTATCCTCCATCGTCGTGGTAAATTGCTCTTTATTCAGTTAAATGTCACATAAAGGTGTTGACTTGTGTTTAGGGGCAACGTTGTACAAAAATACATATTCAGACTGTAAACTCACACTCCACGAAGCTAAACATGTATGTCGTGAGAAGCACGTGGAAATGGGTATCAGCCGAAAGACGAGCAGATTCCTCCCCAGCCCAGGCTCCCTTCGTTTTAGTTACCTTCCAAACATTTTCTAAGTCAGGGGTCAGCAAACTATGACCCACTTCCTATTTTTGTACCTCCCACAGGCTAAGAATAGTTTCTACATTTTTAAGTGGTTGGGGGGAAAAATCAAAACAAGAATAGTATTTTGTAACATGAAAATTATGTGAAATTCAAATTTATGTCCATAAAGTTTTATTGGAACACAGCCACACTGTAATTTGTTTACGGGTTATCCGGGGTTGCTTTCATGCTAGAATGACAGTTGAGTCATCGCAGCAGAGACCAGGTAGCCTACAAAGCCTAAAAGATAAGTCTGGCCTCTTACTGAAAATGTTTGCCAACACCTAGAAAGGAAGCTAGATCCCTCTGCAAAGGAACCTGATACCAGGGTAAGGGACTGTGGTAATACACTCTTTTTTCTCTATTATTTCATACCACCAACGCCAGAGTACATTCATCATGATCTAGTCTCTCTGTGACACCAAGAGGGGAGTCACGGATGTTGGGACTGGGGACACTGGCGCCCTGATACTCTGCTAGTGGGAATGTACCTGTGTTTTGTCATGTGTAGTGCACACTTTTTTGCCCAGATTTTTGAGGGGAAAATGAGGATGCGTATTATACGTGGATAGTACTAATTCCGTATCTGTATAAATGTTTTTAATTCTTTTATTGATGCTTATGCGTTCACCTCTAGAAAGCAATAACGATACCCGTATGCAAAATAATACCCTGGAATATGATAATTGGTTTTGTATCTAAATATAAATAAATAAAAATTAAAAGGTTTTTTTTTCCCCTGGAAGTTGGGGCCAAAAGTGTGGGTGCGCATTATACACGGGAGCACGTCATAAAAGGGAAAACACAGTGAATTGCTGTAGCCTGTAAGGCACAGTTTGTTAATGTAGTTTCTGCACCTGGTTTGACCAGGGCCGTCCTGAAGTGTGTCCCCTTTTTGGGTCATCCTAATTATGTTTTTTTAAAAGAGTTCTAGAGAAAAGAGAAAGGAGGACCTGGGACACAGCCTGGCAGGGAGTCACACCGGTGACCCTCTGGTTCATAGGCGAGCACTCAACACACTGAGCCACACCAGCCAGGGCTTCATGCCAATTATGTTTTAAAAAGTGTACCATTTGACCCAATAAATTTTACTTCTAGGAGTTTGAGTCTGACGGAGTAATTAGAGCTGTCCACAGAAATTTTGTGTAAGTTTGTTTAATGGTGAAAGTTTGAAATAACCTCAATATTCAGCAACAAGGAGTTGGTTGATTAAATTCATGAATTCTTTGAATAAATGGTTATTGAGCACTGTTCTGTGACTGCACAAAGTGCCTTTGTGGCACTCACAGCCCAGTGGGTGTGATGTGAGCAGGCAGTGGGAAACTAGCCATCAGAAGTCAGGCTTTTGAAGGACAAGTAGAAGTGTGGCCCTGCACAGTATTGAACGGGAAACCCAGCTATGAAGCTGTGCTGAGTAACTTCATTTTGTACAGAAGGTTTACATGTTTTTGAAAAACTGGAAGGATATGTATACCAAAATGTGAATGGTGGTGGGGTTATAGATGATGTTTACTTGTGCTTGTGTATAGTTCTGATTTTTTCATATTGAAAATCTTTTAATTTTTTTTTAAGAATAAATGTTTGTTGTTTTTTTGTTTAAGAAATACTCTGACCTAGAATTCTGCCTGTACCTGAAATTTGTTAGAACGCAAATCCAGGAATATAAACATTGTCTAGCAAAGGGGCTTGTCTGATGCAATTATTTTATGTAATAAAGTGCTATATAGCCACTATCAATCATGTTTTAAAGATACATTTAATAATCAGAAGCTTAATATGTTAACTGAGAAAACACCTTAAAAACAGCATGCACAGCATTTTACCAGTGTTTTTGTATGTAGTGTGCACATGCACAGAAAAGGCTGGAGGGTTGTAATGCTATTCAATATTCCAGGTTTTCCGTAGCAAGCCTGAGTTGCTCTTTTTGTGATGTGTTTGAAAGGGGGCATGTAAGGCGCACACTGAGCTCAGCAGCAGCATCTTTGTAAAGTGTCAGCTCGCCTTTCTAAACGTGTGCCCTCATCAGCTCTGTTCCAGTCTGAGGCCCTTTCAGTCGCTCTGATCTCCCGATTGCTTTAAAATATGACTGGCTAAGATCTTCTCACTGCTCTTTGCTAACTATTTCAGAGCCCCTTGCCTGGCCCAGCACCCTACCCTGTGTTTTTCCTAGGAAGATCCCAGGCCCTCAGTGAGATGTGGATGTATTGCTGAATACCCAGGACAGACTCAGCAGGACTTGGCTTGCCATGTTCTAATTTTCCCAATTACTTTCCCACTAAGATAAGCTGGTCTTATGCCTTTTCTCTTTTCCCTTAATCTAAAAGGTTCATTTATTAGAATAGGGGGGAAAAAAACCCTAATACCCTAGGTGGTTTCAACTAAGGCAAATTAGAATGGTAATGAGGCAGAAAAGGAGCCCAGGGAATTATTGATCTCAGCATGACTGGGGCTAGAGGAGCTAGGCAGGAAAGATACCTCACCTATTCTGTTACAAAAGGTTACAGTAGGGAAAAAGCAGTGCAAATCTCTTTTCTTGGCCTGGGTAGTAAATATTTATGGACATTCCTTTTGATTAACTGTCCTATCCAAATTTGAGCCCTCATGGAGAAAAGTTCATTGGGTCTCAATTTATTGATAAAAACAGTTCTTAATAAGAAAATGATACTGTAGATAGAAAGTGAAATAGAGTGGTTGTCAGGAAAGCTAAATTTTAATAACTCCAGTACTTACCTGTGTATCTTGAAGAAGTCACTCAGCCGAGCCTCAGTTGACCTTTTTGAGCCATGGTTAGCATTTTTAAGCCCCAGTGTGCTTGTCTAGAAGGGCATTTTACCAAGTAATCCTGTGTTACCTACAGCTCTGCAATGCTGTATTTCTACATGCGAAATTCATCTCAGTTTGCATAAATAACAAGCAAAGCCATCCCATGGGCAAGATTTTTGGTAGGAAATCAGCATTAACCAAAGAAAAACAAAACAGGAACTTCTCAAGAAAGCAGCATAAATAGCCAGTAAGCATGTGAAATGATGCTGACCTCACTAGTAGTTGGAGAAACGCAAACTAAAGCAGTGAGGTACAAATCTGTACCCATCAAGTTGGCAAAATTAAAGAGATTATGCTCTGGCTCGTCTCACACCCGATTTCTAATCCCACAGTAAATGCCTCTACCTGTGAAGTACCCAGAACCTAACCATTTCCATTCCCCTCACTGTTACTGCACTGGCCCACGCCACTCTGATCTCTCAACCAGATGATGGCAGTACCCTCCTAACCGACTCCTTCCGTGCTTGTCCCCACCCCGCCCCACCCCCATGGTTGATTCTTAGCATAGCCAAAGCGAGGCTGTTAACACTCAAGAATATTATGTCACTCTATGCTCAAAACGTCATTCCTCGAACTGAGTGAAAGCCAGAGTCGTTTCAGTTCAATGTGACCCCCATTTCCTCCTCAGTGTGACCCCCATTTCCTCTTGGTTCTCTCACCAACTCTGTTCAAGCCACACTTCCTCCTTGCTGCACCTCCGACAAGACCAGGCACATTCCTACCCTGACCCTACCTCTTGACTGTTTTATTTCCTTCGCCCAGAACACTCTCCAGATTTGCATTCTCACTTCTTCAGGGAAGGCTCATATATCGACTATTCCACATCTCAGTCCCACTGGCATTGCTAATCTTCTGTTCCATACTGTTTTTTTTTCATAGTATTTATGACAAAATTCTACATAATTGACAAAATTAGAAAATAGTGCGTTATAAGAAAATACAATGAATGATAATTATTGCCTCCCTCTACTAGACTATCAGTGGCACAAGGAGAGATGTGCCCCCGCTTCCTAGAACAGTGCCTGCCTGACACTAGGAATTGCTCAAGATATGGGTTGGCCAGATAGTTTGAGTTTTTTTGGAAGGTGACTCTAGTAGCGCTTGTCTTTAACTTCAGAATAATTTGTTAGATTGTACTGTGGCAGCTGTCATATCAGTGTGCATTTTTTTTAAAAAACATCAAAATTGGTGAATTTTTGTGTAGCCATTTTGATATTGAAGATGTAAGAAAACAGGCAACGTTTTCAGCATATTGTGCTTTATTATTTCAAGAAAGGTAAAAATGCAACTGAAACGCAGTAAAAAAGATTTGTGCAGTGTATGGAGAAGGTGCTGTGACTGACCAAAATGTCAAAAGTGGTTTGTGAAGTTTCGTGCTGAAGATTTCTCACTAGACAGTGCTCCATGGCTGGGTAGACCAGTTGAAATTGATATTGATCAAATCAAGACATTAATTGAGAACAATCAGTGGTATACCATGGGAGAGATAGTCAACATACTCAAAATATCCAAATCAATAAAGTTGTTAGTGAAAATGAAAAATGTGTCTCTTATGGAAAACACCAAACAGACTTTTTGGCGAACCCAGTGTATTTGTTGGATAAGTGAACGTCTAGTGTCGGTGGGACGTGTGAAAACGGGCACTCGTTCAGTATTGTGGGATTGTAAATTTCTAAAGCTGTTATCGGTGTTCAGCTAAATTTTGATCCAGCAGTTCTAGGTGTCTTCCCTATAGAAGTGCCTTTACAGGGACACAATGATATGAGTGAAAATGTTCATCATAATGTTCATTATAGTGGAAAACGGGAAACAGCCCAAATGCTAATCAGCAGGAAGGAGCTGTTTGAGTGCGGCCCATTCACACTCTGGACCGTCAATGCCATGCAGCCCTTCACGGGAGTGCACTGTGACGGGGAAAGGTACATTGGTCATTGAAAAAAGTGAAATTGTAAAACTGCGTGTACAGTGTAAACACTCTTGTGTATATATTTTTAAACTAATGTGAAAACTAAACGGCTATTTTCTGAATATGTACATACATATTTGTAAATACATGGGGGAAAGATATATCCAAATACTAATAGTGGGAAGACAGGTTGGGAGGTGGTAGAAGTGATCTTTTACTCTTTATGCTTTTGTGTTGTCTGATTTTTTTATAAGAACCTATTTATGCATTTTACATAAATTTTTTAAATTATGCATGGTGAACCCTGTAAAGAATCATGTAGTAATAAAAAACAGAGGAAATTCATCTTTCTTCAAACTCTGTAAGTTTCCCATTATAAATAAGATCTGGTACTATGTTAAGTGATGCAGAAAGCAGCCAGCTCAGCTGCTGCTACAGCGGCTTTAGTTCTGGTCTCTGGGTTGGGTTCTCAGGGTGGGGGGCCTGGCTAGAGAATCATGCAGACCTATACAGACAAGAGGACCAACTTCCATCGTGTTTGTGTATATCCTAAGCTCAGGTGGCTTGCTGTGCCTAGAAACCTTGTTCTACCTTTGCCGTAAAATACCTGTGGTGGGCTTTGGTTGCAAGGGCAATAAACAGTCAACCTTAAGGCTGAGCCGATCTGTGAAGGCCACAGGCCACTGAAAAGAGTTGCTATATTCCTCTAGGGACATGGCTGGGCAGATAGCGTTGAATTTCACACAGCCCAAAGGTTTTTTAATTCTGTTAGCTCTGTGGTGAGAGCAAGAAAAGAGGCAAAATCTGCTTGGGGCACACTGGCCTGTGTTTATGTGTGTGCACATTTCCTGGGTGCACTGCGTATTCCTTTCTGTTAGATGGTAACACTGTTCCCCACAGTGAGATTAAGCCTGCAAGCGTGCCCAACCAGTGGCTGGCAGCTTCCCTCTGTTCCTGTCAGCAGTGAGCCAGCACTTCCTGAGAGCCACTAGATACAAGCCCGGTAGACTTTGCAGCTGCTTTTTAAAGAGGTGCCCAGTAACAAGGCTCCAGTCTCAAAGCTAGAAAAGAGCAAACCAACCACCTCTTTTGGGTTTCTGCTAAGCAGGGTTTTTCTCTCATCTCTGAAGACCATCATGCCAAGTCTGTCGTTAACTGACTACCCCTGCCTTTAGAGGGGTCACATGATGGAAGAATTGCCTAGGAGGGTAAAAGAAACGTCAGCTTTAGGCAACAGCCCTTGTCATTTATTCTCCCAGCAGGTATTGAGCATCTGTGAAGTGAGTCACTGTGCTGTGTGACTGCCAGGCATTGCTTCTGCCTGCAGGGCAGGTCCTTCAGTGAGTAGGTAGCACACCTACATACACAGGCAGTAAACTGCTGTGATGGGCCAAGTACCAGGTGCAGTGGGAGGGGCACTCAACCCAGGGCAGGTTGGAAAAGGCTTCCCGTAGGAAGTGACATAAAAGCTGACCAGGGATGATGAGAGTTAGCTTCGCTCGCCTTCTGTTTGGGTCAAGACCATTTATTACCTCTATTGTTTCATTGGTCTCGGAATAAAAACATCTGGAAACTTTGGAGGACCTTTGCAAACCTTAATAGCTGATGATTCTGTACGATTCATTAATTTCATTCAAAGTCTTAGCCATGCCTCCTATTACATCTTTTGTTCACTCTATTATCTGTAGGCTCCAGAGCAGCAGCCCCCAACCTTTCTGGCACCAAGGACCAGTTTTGTGGAAGACAGTTTTTCCACTGGGGAGTGGGGGGCGGCAGGGCTGGAGGCAGAACTCAAGTGGTGACAGGGTGAAGCTTTGGTTGCTCACCCATCACTCGCCTCCGGCTGTGTGACCTGGTTCCTAACAGGTCACAGACCAGCAGGGTTGGGGACCCCTGCTCCAAAGACTAAGCTCCCCAAGGGCAGAGGTTTTTCTGGCTTGTTCGCTGATACTTCCCTGACATTGAGAATACTGCTTGGTACATAGTAACTGCTCAGTAAACGTTGGATGATTGAAGAGTTTCCTTTGTCATACTCTTAATGTGGCATTGCAGATCACAAAAGTTTCATGCAAATAATTGCAGAAAGGTAACAGCATCATTTTGGAAATACAATACATATGTCCAAGCAGCCTTTTCTGAGGGATTCAGTTTATCCTGATTGCAGGTGTGGCAAGAAGGGAGTTCAGCATCATCAGCCCAGCCCTATCCAAGTACTTGTCCTGTCTTAACCCGGGAGAGTGCTTGCCATTCCAAGACACATCCCTATCAAGTTACAAAAAGCGACCAAGGGCAGGAAGTACACTCGGCCACACTGTAAGCTGGAACCAAGAAAGGCATTGAGACCACAGCGACTGCCATGTTTCCCTCTCCACCCTCTCCTTCCGCTCCAGTCTCTGCTCCCCTCTGCCTGTCGATTCCTTCCGACTGGACCCTTTGCTGATTTCTCTTACACAGGACTGCCCCCAAGTGTCACCTTCAGTCCCCAACCTTCCAGGCTAGTTGTGAATAGATAATTAACCCAAATCCAAATTGCTGGAAGAGAATCAGCTGGTATTGTTCAGGTCTGTTGTCTACCCCTGGTCCAGTAAGCTGTGACCAGGGAGGCAAGGATACTGTCCTCTTCAAAACCAAAGGAAGGACAATGGGCAGAAGGAAAGGAAGTGATTAGCATCCCTATTGGCATTTACTGTACAATTTTCCTTCTCTAATGAAGTGCTAGAGAACCTTAACCCCAGAGCACTGGACCAGGAGGTAGTAAGAGTGGGGTCTGTCCATGGCTCTTCCCAACCCCCTTCACCAGAGGCTACTCCCAGATCCTCCCCCAAACAAAATTCATCCGTGTCCCAGCGACATCTTGCCCTCTTATCACGGCTTGGGCATTGTGGAAGAGTTGGAGATGAGGGTGAGGTGTCTGGTGCCCCCACGGTCCCATTGCTTCAGAGACCAGAGGCAATTGAGGCGCTGTCAGCCAGAAAAATATAATTTAAGGGCTAGGCATCTGGCTGGGAGCAGAGAGCTGTGTTGCCATGGCAATGCCTCGCTTCATTTAACAGCAGCACATCCCTGAGTTTGGTCACATCCACACTCAGGCATATGCAGCACCCTGTCAGCAGCCTCCACAGCACACATACGTGCCCCTGGCAGCTTCCCTCTGCGGAAGCAAAGCTCGCCCTCTGCACCCTCCTACCCAACACAGACACCCCCACTCACACCCTTTCCTGCAGCTCCAAGAGCACCCCCAGACAGCACAGCACTCAGGGAATTGGGAGTACTGTTTGAGTGCAAACCTACAACAGACCCAGCTAGAGGCCTGTGGAGGTCCATGTGCTTTCTAGCGCTCCTAACAACCACCTCTCCATCTTCCTTTCCAAATCTCCTTGTAGGTCATCTCCAGGCCTTTAATGATACCCAGGAGGATAGGAAGGGGTGGAGGGAGCAGTGGCAACCTGCTGCACATGTGCTGCTCTGTTTTCTTGGGAGGACAGGGCTTACACCAAAGCCCTGCAGGAACTTACCCAGAGGCCCCCAAGCACCTACCGATGTTCTTTCTGCCTCTCTCTAACTCGAGCCGTGGTGGACAGAATGGATTGGAGCAGGGAGACGTGAAGGCAGAGGGATGTCTATTGCAACATTATTCGTAACCCTGAAAAATCAAAGGTAGCCTAAGTGTCCATTAGCAAGGACTAGGTAAATGAATGGTGGTACATTCACAACAGGGAGCTCTGCAGAGATTTTAAAGAGTTGTGTAATCCGTATATATTCACATGAAACTCCCACGGAAGTCTTTTACCTTTATGCAGTTAGATACACATGGATATTTATCACGTGTGGGAAGAGGTCGGAGAAGAGGGTCAAGGGAGGGGTGATGAGTGCCATTTCAGTTATCCTTTGCTGCATAACAAGCCCCCCTAAAAGTAGTGACTTAAAAATAACAAACACAATGGCATTATTTCTCCAGAGCCTGGGGGTTGACTAGGTGACCCCTCTCCTGGCTTCCCCTGAGTTCACTGACGCAGCTGCATTCAGTTGGTGACGGCTGCCTCAGTCTCCATGACGTCCTACCCCGGTGGGCTAGACTGGCTTCCTCAGTGGCATCCCAGGCAGCCTTCCAAGGC
>VMDR010004411.1:0-60510 GCA_007922815.1 Macrotus californicus | reverse complement strand
TTATCTGGGAAGCACTTTATCTGCCCTTCCATTCTAAATGAAAGCTTGGCTGGATAGAGTAATTTTGGATGTAGGTCCTTGGCTTTCATGACTTGGAATACTTCTTGCCAGCCCCTTCTCGCCTGTAAGGTTTCTTTGGAGAAATCAGCTGACAGTCTGATGGGCACTCCTTTGTAGGTTACTGTCTCCTTTTCTCTTGATGCTTTTAAGATTCTTTATCTTTCATCTTGGGTAATGTAATTATGATGTGCCTTGATGTGTTCCTCCTTGGGTCCAACTTCTTTGGAACTCTCTGAGCTTCCTGGATTCCCTGGAAGTCTATTTCCTTGGCCAGATTGGGGAAGTTTTCCTTCATTATTTGTTCAAATAAGTTTTCAACTTCTTTCTGTTCCTCTTTTCCTTCTGGCACCCCTATGATTTGGATATTGGAACGTTTAAAGACATCCTGGAGGTTCCTAAGCCTCTCCTCGTTTTTTTGAATTCTTGTTTCTCCATTGTGTTCTGGTTGAATGTTTCTTTCTTTCTTCTGGTCCACACCATTTGATGTGAGTCCCGTTTTTCTTCCCATCACTGTTGGTTCCCTGTACATTTTTCTTCATTTCCCTTATTGTATCCTTCATTTGTTCATCTAATTTGTGACCAAATTCAACCAAGTCTGTGAGCATCCTGATTACCAGTGTTTTGAACTGTGCATCTGATAGGTTGGCTATCTCTTCGTCGCTTAGTTGTATTTTTTCTGGAGTTTTGATCTGTTCTTTCATTTGGACCATCTTTGTTGTTCTTAAGTGTTGTTTTAAAAAATCATCAATTCTTTTATATTTATTAGCTGGAACTTTTTGGTAAGGAACTTTCCCTTGAACTAGAACTTTTAGGTTGAGATGAAACAGTAGAAGAGTGACAGGAGGAACCCTTCCTTCTTTCCTTTTCACTGCCACTTCTCAGGACGAGGGGTTGTGCCCTAGTTTCCTCTAATGGTATTTAATTTGTTTAATTTGAAGCTGTCTCTCTCTCTCTCTGAACAAATGAGCATTTCTGCATTCAGTGTGTTTCCATCATTATCAGTTATTACCCTTTCTGATGCTCAGATGATCCCATCCCTAACCAGTGGGCACCTCCTCTTGTTGGCTCCGAAATGTCCTTTGGACGTGATCTCATTACTCTTTGACAATGTCCTTGTTTGCGGGCCCAACGAGGTGTCCCAGGCTCCTGTTGTCCCTTTCCTGCCCCAGACCAGGAATCGGCCATTCCTCCCTCAAGCGCTGGTTCCTGGCAGTTGGAAAACACCACCTGGACACAAGGTGTGCTCATTGATGGCAGGTTATTATTGATTCTAAAGTTTTCTGCGGACAGAGCTGGAAAACACATACTTTTGGGCAGAAAAACAAAAGGATTATGAGTTCCTGTTAATATTTCAAATTTAAATATAAGATTTCAGGGTTTTTACTTAATTTTTTTGGTCTTATCCTTATGTCATTGTTCTCATGCACAATCCAAGAAGATCTTGGATTCTAGCATTTACATAATTGTTTACATTATCCTGGTATTTAGATAAAGTGGTTTCCAAAATAGCGCCAATATTTGCACTAACAATATGACTTCCAAATGCATTTTTAAGATTTTCTTTGTAGCTCTTTTGTCTTTAGAAAATATTTTTTTTAAAAAACACAAGGCAATATTTATTTACGCATGGACAGTCACTATGTTGCAAAGCCACTGGAGATCATTATCTTTCCTGAATGGTTGTATCACCAACTGGGCATACATTTAAGGTCCTTCGTGTCAGATTTTCAAATTTTAGAGATGCTTTTTTTCTCCTTTCCTTTTGATTTAGTGTTATTTTTTAATGTCAAACATTGATCTGATTCTAAAGTCAAAACTACATAACAATATGTACTTAGAAAATGTTGCCTCTATCTCTGTCCCTCCACTCTATTCTTTCCCCTCATAAATAGTCATTTTTATTATTAGTTTGCTTTTGTAGGAGTTTTTTTTTGTTTATTCTTCCAGGGCTTCTTTTTGCAAATATAAACAATTTGTATACGTGTTCATACCACTTCTTGCCCCACTGTTACGCAAAAGATGGCAGGCCTGCATTTCTCACTTAACAATATACCCTGGAGCTCATTCCACTGCGGCGGACCTTCCACATTTCTCTTTACAGCTGGAATGGAACGTCCACTGCGTCAGTGGGCCACGGGTTATACACGCAGTCTCCTGATGCTGACCACTTGATCGTTTCCAATCTTTCCTTATCTCACATGATGCCACAATGGACAACCTTGTGCATAAATCATTGTAACATTTTTTCCAGTACATCTTTTGAGTTAGAATCCTGGAAATGGGATCACTGGGCCAAAGGTAAATATGTAAGGAATCATGGATTCTTTCAAAAAGCATTTGCCAAGTTCCCCTGCTCCCAAAGAGTTGTCCTATTTTTGCATTCTCTGTAATAACCAGTTTTCAGTCACTAATTTAATAAACACATATTGAAAAAGTGAAAACGATAAACACGGTCCCTGCACTCAGGAACTTACCATCTGGGAAGAAGTGAGGGTGAACCGATGCTCACACAAATAATCACTCATGATGGATGTTAAGGAGCAGGGTCAATTTTACAAGAAGAAGCCTTCTCCTGATTTGGGGGGCCGGGGGGGTTCCCCTGAGGAATAATGTCCAAGCTGAGATCTGATGAACAAGTAAGAATTAGCCAAGAAAAGTGGGTAGAGGAAAATACCTGGGTAAAGAGGAAATGAAAACAGAAATTCTAATAATCAAAATAAGAAAAAGAGCGACTCTCCATTATCAAATCCTATGAGGTACAATGATTTTATTTAGAAAATAATTTATTACCTCAAATTGTTTTATTTGTTGAAAAAATGCTAAAAACAAATGAACCAAATATGCAACCCAAGACCTAGAAAGAGAAAGAATACAGTAGAGGAAAATTAAAACAATAAAATAAGAAATTAATGAAGTAGAAAGGAGGGAAATAAAGAACAGTTAAAGGTCTAAATTAAAACAGGTTCTTTGAAAATATTTTTAAAGTAAAAAACCGCTAGTGAGCCTATATAGAGAGAGAGTGGGGGGAGAGGGGGAAGGGAGATATCACTTGGACGCAGAAGTGGCTAAAAGAATTTAAAGATCAAATTATGGCAACAAATACGTAAGTCCACAGGATGATGACAATGCATCAAAATACAAATTACCAAAATTGTCTCAAGAAGTAGAAAAGCAAACAGACCAGTCATCAAACAAAAGATTTAAAAGACTATTAAAGAACTACCATTAAACACAGCTCAGCTCTCCCTCCCTCTCTTTCTCCCTCTATCCTTCCATCTCTCTCCCTTTATTTGCATGTTGGTTCAGTTCCCTCATGTTGCCCAGTCTCTATGTGACCTCGGAGGCGACCCCACTGACCACCTACACCGCATTGTCCTGAAAAACCTAAGAGTGCACCTGTCCTGCTCACTATAATGGTAATAACAACAACAACAATAAAGACTCCTGACTGATTGCCCAGCTCCTGTCGCAGGGTGAGCCAGCCACAGGAGGGACCCCATTGGGCCACGTTCCTCCACTCCAAGGCTGCAGTATTTGGGGACCGTGATTGATAACCGCTGCCCAGATCGCAGGGCATTAGGAGGAAACCCCAGAGAGAATGGCATCCCGGAAGCCGTGTCTCCAGGAAAAAAGAGTGATTAGCTGTGTCAAATGCTGCTGATAGGTCAGGCAAGATGAATGAAGGCAATTTCAGTGTGGGCTGGGAGAGAAAAGCTCCTCTGAGCAGGCTGAGAAGAGACTGGGTGGGGTGGGGGAGGAGGAACAGAGAGCAAGGACAACGCTTTCGAGGACTTGCCCTGCGAAGGTGTTTTTAAAAAGTGGGGTGGCTGCTGGCAGGGGAAACCTGGTTAAAAATGTTTATTTTGTTGTATCTTATAAGATAGAAGAAATCACAATACATGTGTTTGTTGGTGGAAATAATCCAGTGAATTGTGAGGCAGGTCACTGCTGTGAATGAGACACACGGGAGGCGTTGGGAGTTGAGGGGAGAGCAGAATGGACAAAAGAGCCACTTAAACGAGAGTGGAGGGCCCATGGGCACACAGTGTGACTGTAGCAGCCTTCGGGGCCACTTGGAGCCCGTGGTCAAAAACTGTGGGGGTTACAGGAGCTCATATACAATACGTGAAAAGCACTGAGAATCTAGCACATAGAAAATATTACATAAGTTGTAGCTACTATTACTTAAAATTAAGTATAGAAAGATATATAATCATAGCATGAATAATCTTATGACCAGAAGAAATCTACTCATGTTTGCTATGCTCTTGTATTTTGGTCTATTAGAACCAGCATGTAACTCCAATTTAAATGTGCAGCTGAGTAATTGATTAAGACATATGATTAAAGTCGAAATCCTACTAAAGATTGAAACACCTAATTGACTTTTAGGCTCACCACATTTATAGTTTAATTTTCTAGATTGATAAAAATTATTTTGTGCTTAGGGAGGTTTTGTTTGTTAAGTGAAAAAATTGAAATACTTAAGAAATCAAATATATTTAAATTTATCGGTGCAGTTTTATAATGGTGAAGGTGTTTAATTAACTGATTTCATAAATGGGACCAAACATTATTCAAGTAAAAGAATAATTAAAAACTATTCTTAAAATGTATTGAGCTTCTAAATAGAATAATAAGACTTGTAAACTGAACATAAAAGCCTGAAGAACCAGCATGTTTGAATTTGTAATTTTAATAAACTGACTCCATTTTTAAAACCCAAAATAAACCTCCTTAATAGTCTTTTCTGCAGACAAAAATCATCCTTCAGGGCACCAAAGACCAACAATGACAAATCCGGGGGAGAGGCAATCAGAGCCAAGACAAGCTACCTTGCTGGGGAGGGTCCTGTTGGGGGCGGAGCCAAGAGTGGGCACAATGTGAAGGGGAATGCAAGTGGGAAGGACTGGATGGAGAAAGATGGTCACCCGCCTGGGGCAGGAGTTGAGTGTGAAGGGCGAGTCTTCAAGGCAATTGGAAGGTTTATGAGTCAGACAAATTCAGAGGGAAAGTGTGGACCACGTAAGGCCCTGGTTGAGGAGAACCTGGGGTCTCCAGGAGGAAGGGTTACTGTTGAGACCATAACCGAACACAAGGCCGGCTGCCTGCCGCTGCGCAAGCCAGTACCAGACAGGCAGGTGCTGATGTAAAAGAAAGCAGTTTATTCAGATGCAGACCATGTGGAAGATGGGGGACTCACATCACAAAGGCCATCTCCCTGGGAAGATGGGGGACTCACGTCACAAAGGCCATCTCTACCTCTCAATGCAGGCAGAGGTTTTTCTAAGGAGGGAGAGGGCAACAGAACAAAGAGATCAAGGGAAGGAGTTGAAAAGTCCTCTACGTGCGACAAGCACATTCCATTCCGATAAGGAGAATGATGGTCCAAAGTGCGTCATCCTGGTTTAGTCATCCCGGCACCACCGTGGAAGGTCAGCAAATCTCCCAGAGCTGGGATGCCTGAAGGCCAGAGTCTGTATCTTCTGAACTTAGTTCCCAGGATTCTTATACAAACATGCTGGTAGGCCCAGCATTTAACTGAATGTTGAAATAACGGTGGGGTGGGTTACAATTCCCCACTGTTCCAAGACCATCCCTGCATCTCTGTCCTGGCAAAGGGGTATTGAATCCAGAAGGCACCTGGGAAGTGGGTCCTAAGAGGGAGTGCTCTGTGGGCAGAGATACTTTCTGAGGTTTTTCCTCACTGGAAGAAGACATCCTCAGGACTGCCCTTCTCTCTTGGCCTCACTCCGGGTTCACCCAATAACCTTGTGGATCTTGTTTTGTTCTGTTCTGTTTTTCAGCTCCTGTCTATTTAGTACTTACTATGCGCCAGGCACTGTTACCAGCTCAATACACAATCATCTTGTCCAATTCTCATGAGAACTCTGGGGGTGGGGGACTCTGCCCAAGGTCACTGGCTCGTTAACCTAGACCTGGAGCCCAAACTCTCAACCACAATGCTACATTGCCTTTCTTGACGAAGTTTGCTTCCCAGGAACCTTGATACCAGGCTTAATGCTAGCAGAGCTGAACCTCGGTTTCCTCAGGTATAACATGAAAATAACACATCCTACATATTGAACGTGTTATATTGGATGGCAATTTACATCAATTAGCAGGGACAATGGGTATAGAGAAAAAAGAAAATAGTCCTGGATTTCTGTAGGAAGACCCTGTCCCCCCACACTCAAGGGCAGCACAGAAAAGGAAAAGGGTAGACCAACCTCACTTACTCATATCGATGTAAAACCTCCGAATAAAATTGTGACAGAATGAGAAATGGGATATTTTTTGTGCAACTGAGTTTGTACCCTTTAAAAAATATAACAGAGAGACCTAATAGTGTATTAGGAGATGAATATACCAAGATCAAGTGGTATTTATTATAAAAATGTTAAGATAGCTCAATATTAATGAATCTATTAACATAACTTATTCTAGAAATAGACTCCAATAATGGTTTAAAACAAAATATACCACCACCAAGTGGTATTCTTTATAGGACTAAAAAAACTAGATTAATGTTAGAAAAATCCATTAATATAATTTATCTTCTTAATAAGTAGAAAAAGAATATTATTAAAAGACAATAAAAATGCATTTGATGAATTTAACAGTCATTACTAAGTTGTTTAAATCTTAGTAAAGTAGAAATAAGACATTTTCTTAGGATTATTTTTTTAAATGTCTGAAACCTACCTGAAGCATTATACCTCAGAATGAAGCTCTAGAAACAGTCCCATTAGGTAAAGGACAGTAAAGGCTCCCTTCCACAGCTCAGAGTTAGCACGGATCTGGAAGCTCTCTTTGATTTGATTATGGAAGCACATAACAAGAAGTATAACTACTAGGGGAAAGAGAGGCAAAATAGTCTTTGTTTAAAGCTAATATGATCATATATATCTGGAGATCCACCCAAAATTTATAAAAAATATTGAGTCCAGGAACACAGCCAGTTACAAAATAACACACAGAAATCAATAACATTCCCATTGAACAATCAAAAGCGGTTAGAAAGTGCAGCGGGAAAGAGTTTTATTCGCGAAATCAGTGAAGACAGGAAATAACTAGAAATAAACTTACAGAAAGTGTGCACGTGGACAGACCCAGAAGAAGACTCAGAGATACATCTCTTGTCTTGAATAGAAACACTCAATGCTTAAAATCCACCTGTTCTCCCAAAATTAATTTTAAAATTTACAGATTTCAACTCAAAATCCCCAGAGGCCTTATCTTAAAACCTAACAGAGCCGTTCTAAAGTTAATTTGAAAAAGAAAACTGTAAGAATGTTCAGGAAAAGTCTGAGAAAGTAAGGGTGAGGATGGACCTTCCCATTCATTAACTTGTCACGAAGTTTTAGAAATGAAAATACGGCACTGGCACAGGTGCCTTGCACTGTACCTGGGGTCTTGTTTTGATCATGCAGGGTAAGGTGACAGACACAAAGATGAACGCTTTTGAGAGAAGACTTTATTGTTTGTGGTTCCCAAGAAGAGGGGGTATGCCACCCCATGCGGGGTCACATGGGATCACACCAGGGTCAGTCCCGAGGTGGAAGTGAGGGGACACAGCGGGCCAGGGCCTTTATGGTGGTTTCCACATGAAGGAATGAACAGGCAGAGTAAGCAGAGAAGCAGGGTTAGGACTGGGGGCTCTGGGCTATCGGCCTTGTCTAGTACCTGGCCCTGGGGGGGCAGTTAGGGCAGGAGGAATAGTGGCTTGGTGTGAGAGAGTTAGATTTTTTAAAACAATGATTGTGGCTATGGGCTGTGAATTGGTTGCTTTGTATATGAAAGGTGTGGCCATAGGGACTGTTTACTAACTCTAGGAATTAACCAGCCCTGGGAGGGGCAGTCTCTTCAGGATTAGTAAGGCCCCAAGATGTCAATGCATCATAAAATACAGAAAAATGTTAAATGATTAATACAACAGAGTAGACAAATGATCAATGAAACAGAATAGAAAGATAAAACCAAAGAGCATAAAAGAATTTGACATATGATATAGATTGTTTTCCAAATCAATGAGAAATTGAAAGGAAATGACCAGGTGCAGCCCGTGGACCCTGACATCCATCGCAGCGCTGCCCATCAGAGCTAACACTCACTGAGCACTGACTCCGGGCACTTGTGCATTTAACCCTCACAGCCATCAACCATTTGACATCAAGAGTGCTGAAAACTAAACCAGTAACTTTCTCCAGGATGCTTGTAAGTGTCGACCCGAAACTATAAGCCTGAAAGCCCACACTGTGCTATGTCTTTAACATAAAGGCCTTGACCTAGGCAGGGGCAGGTTCAGGAGAAATGTCTTCTGGGTACCACCTGCTTGGTCAGTGGGGAGGGATAATGCACAAGTGCCAGAAGGGACCTGCGTGGAACCACAAGGGCAGCTCCAGCCTATCTGGGGGCCTGGGTGCAGCGATCTTGCTGTGGGGAGGACGCCTCGGAGTCTTGTTTGGAAGTTGTACTCCCACAGAAAATATGCAGCTTTACTTAATGGGTTTGGGGGAGCTGATGGGTGTTACAGAGATGTGTTTTGGTTAGGGATTGCTTCCAGCAGCAGGTAAGCCAGCTAACAGTGGCTTAAGTAAGAGATTTTATTTTTGTCTCCAGTGCCCTCATGGTGGCTTCTTCTATCTCCTGCTCTGCCATTCTGCGACTCCAGCATCTCAGCCACCATGAGGGGGAATGGACATGGAACCACAACAGGCCATGATCATATAGCACAGTGGTTAGTGCTTTATCCACAGGGAGGATAAAGTCCACCAAGCCACCCCTGGGCACCACCACTATGGAGCTTTGATTTGAAAGAAAAACAAAAGCCTGAGAGCTTTGAAAATGTGCTGGTGAAAGAAGCTGAAGGTTTCGGAGCAACCCTGCGTCTTCAAAGCCCCACTGCATTTCTGTATCTGCTGGGCGGGTAGCCCTTCACTTCTCCCTGGACTGCCTCGGAGTATGTGATATCGCAGGATTGGCAGCAACATTGGCCTTCTCGGGATGGGCCTGAGTGACAGGGGGCAGGGCTCTCCAAAGGCCATCCCACTGGGGCCTCAGTTGGAAGAGAGCTTATTGCCACAATGGGGACAGTAGCTTACTAATTAGTTTGGGGAGCCTGGTACCAGTAAACTGGCTCCAAAAAAAAGGTTTTTTTAATTTAAAAAACCACCCTGATTTGTAGCATTTGCTGATTTCCATCATATAAATACTCCCACTGTGGCCAATTTCAAGTTACCGCAGTGTAACAGCCAACTCATAGAATTCTTAAATGTTTAACAACCAGCTCTGGGGAGCCTGTGCACGCCAGCTCTGGCACACCACCCCTGGGAGCCCTCGTTCAGCGGCTCTCAGAAATAACTGGGGGAGGGGGCTCTGAGGAAAGACTGAAGATTTGTCATCACATGAATGGAGGGTTAAGTCATAAGATGAGTATGAAAAGGTAATCAGACAATTACACCCAACTTCATAGTAGAAAGTTGAGGAGGTTAGGTACTTGGGTTATGTTTGCATTTAAAAATTTTAATATGCACTCTCATTATAAAATAGACAACTGTACAAATCCGTTCATGCAACAGGCATTTATTGAGAACCACCTCTGTGCCGGGGACTGTTCGAGACACTAGGTCTGAATAGAGTGACTGAAGTACAGTGCTTGTCCTCATGGAGTTCGCAGTCTAGTACATCTGAAACAATGCAGGTAGTTCTAATGATTCTGAAGAAAATTAAAGCAGAGAAGAGGGTAGAGACTGAGGACTTTATGTTAGAAGAGGGATTCAGGGAAACCCTTGCTGATTGATAGATTAACATGTGAGCAGAGATTAGAATGAAGTGAGGGAGGGAGCCAGGCTCAATCTAAGAGGAGCACTCCAGGTAGGAGCAAGAACACATGGAAAGGCTCTGAGATGGAAACAAACTGGGCGGGAGGAAGGAACAGCAGGATCCGGTGTGGCTAGAGCTCAGTGAACAGGAGAGGGCACGGGGTGAAGCGAAATCACAGAGGTAGAAACCACACGGCGTATACACACTATGCACAGAGTTCGCATTTTGCCTGAAATGCAACGGAAAACATCAAAGGGTTCTGAGCAGGGAAATAACAATATCTCCTTTGCATTATAAAAGGATATTGGGTCAACATCACGTGGGTGGTGGGAGAGGAAGCAGAGAGACAGGTGAGGAGGCGATTGTTCAGTTTGAGTGGGAGATGACGGTGTTTAGGGCTAAGGTAGTAGAAGTGGGGGGAGGGAAAGAAGTGGTTAGAGTGAACAGTTTAGGAGATTTAACAAAGAGCTGAATGTGAGATGAAGGAAAAAGAAGATGAATCTCAGAATTTTTTGTGCGTCCCACCCAAATTCTTGGCATTGCTACAGAAGAGCAGGTGTGGGGTGGAAAGAACGAAGAGTCTGTTGAAATTATATGTCTTTACATTGTCTTCATTCTTGAAGGATACTTGTGCTGGGTGTAGAATGTGAGTTGACCTTTTTTGGCATTTTAGACAGCTAAAAGAAAAACAACCATAAAAGTGACATTTTCAGACAAAAAAAAAAACCTAAAACAGATTGCTTCTAGCAGATCCAATACCCTAAAGACATTCTAAGCCTTTTATTATAGGCAGAGAAAATATGATCCCAAGTAGAAAGTCTAAATGAATATTGTCTGTAAATAATAATAATAATAATATCTTGAGGTTTAAAAAATAATTACTACAGTGAAAACACAAAGATTGCCAGAATGGATAATAAAAGGCCAATTATAAGCAATCCATCAAAAGCACAAATATACCAAAAAAAGATTGAAAGTAGAAAGGTAGAAATAGCATGTTATGCAAATACTAAGCAAAGGAACATTGACATAGCTAAATTACTGGTAGTTACAGAATAAAATAGACTTTAAAGCCAAAAAAATTCATAATAGGGGAAAGTCATTTCAAAAATTCAATTTGCCAGGGAGACATAACAAGTCTAAATTTGTGTGTACCTAATAACATGCTTTTTAAAAGGTATAAAGCAAAAAAAAAAAGGGGGGGGGGGCAAAACAAGGAGAAACAAACTATCCACAATCATAGCCGGAGATTTTAACATATTTCTTTCAGTAATTGCTAGAACAAGTAGACCAACAGTAAGAACATAAAAGCTTTAAATGATTAACACGCTTCGCCTAGTAGAAACATGGAACATTAACAGAAGTCAACCATACCCTAGGCCATTAAGCAGATCTGAACAAATTTCAAAGTATTGGAACCATACAGAATATGTTTTTAGGTCACAGTGCATTTATGCTATCAGTTAATATGAAAAAAGTTCCCAGACAATCCCTATATATTTGGAAATTAAGAATTATGCTTCTAGCCCTGGCTGGTGTGGCTCAGTGGATTGAGCCCCGGCCTGTGAAGCAAAGGGTCTCCGGTTCGATTCCTGGTCAGGGCACATGCCTGGGTTGCGGGCCAGGTCCCTGGTTGGGGGCGTGCGAGAGGCAACCAATCGATGTATCTCTCTCACAGATTGCTGTTTCTCTCCTCTTTCTCCCTTCCTCCCCCTCTCTCTAAAAGTAAATAAATAGAATCTTTGAAAAAAAAATTATACTTCTAAATAATCCATATTAATCACTGACTACATAAAACCATGATGGTAATGTCTTCTGGTGTCAGAAAGAAACATAAGAAAGAAAAAGATCAAAAGCATGGACAGTAAAATGACAACAAACTCACATCAGCAACTGAATCTGAAAAAACAAAAACAAAAACAAACTAAGCAAACAACTAGAACAGGAACAGAATCACAGAAATGGAGATCACACGGAGGGTTATCAGCAGGAAGAGGGAGGGGGGAGAATGAGGAAAAAGATACAGGGAATAAGGAGCATAATTGGTAGGTACAAAATAGAAAGAGGGAGGTTAAGAATAGTATAGGAAAATGGAGAAGCCAAAGAACTTATACATATGACCCACGGACATGAACTAAAGAGGGAATGCTGGAGGGACAGGGGGTGCAGGGTGGAGGGGGAGAAAGGGGAGAAAAAAATGGGACAACTGTAGTAGTATAAACAATAAAATATACTTAAAAAGAAAAAAAGAGTGGGCTGGGGAGGGGGTGGAAAAAAAAAAAAAGAAAAAAAGAAAGAAACATAAGACAAAGTTAAAATAGATAGCAACAATAGTAAAAAAGTTGGGGACTGGCTAATGGAGTTAAAAATGTTTTAAGGCTGTTGCATGCTTCAGGGGGAAAAGACACTGATTCATTTCAGACTTTGGTAAGTCCCATTGCAAGTTGAAATTACTAGGGTAACTACTATAAGAATAGAAACAAAAAGTGTTTTCTGCGAACTGATGGAGGGAGAGAAAGGACAAGACAAAATAACAAACCTCTCTCATAATTGATAAAATAAGCACACAAAGCTATGAATAAGAATATATAGGATTTGCATACATGCGGACTTCCATGCGGACAATAAAAATGTATCAGGGGACTGGGAGGGATGGTGGCAAGACTTAGTTCACCAGAGAAACCTTGACCCCAGGAGTAAAGTCACCAGGGTGTAACCCCACCCACAGCCCCCTCAGCACACATCACTTCAGTCTGTTCCAATCAATTTCCATCTCCCAGTTTCTGCATCGCATTCCCGCAGGCTTGTGCTAAAGCTACAAAAGACCTCTCTGCCCTGAGAAGGACTGACGGGATCCATGAAAACATGGCCCAGCTCCCTCGCCCCTCTGGTGAGATCGCACTGACACATTCCAGTTTCTCCTGGACTTCAGCTCTGGAGTGGTAGCCTGCATGATAGCACGCCCTTCCTCGGCAGCCCTCCCTTCCCTGTATCAAATCCCTGCGCCCCTGCCCGAGCTACCTGAAGAACCGGTGCACTTACATCTATGTCTTGAGGTTGGCTTCGGGAGCAAGCAGGCCTTGTGCTAACAGAGGCAGCTGCCCAAGTGGCTACCGGACAAAAAAACTCCTCTTAGTGGCTGCTGCTCCCAGGTGTGTACTCTCAAGGAAGCCACAGACCTAGACTCACGGGAGCCCCTTCTCTATTTGACAGGGAGGCACAATGCTTGGGGTTGGGGTGACCAGTCTCTAGGCCTCACCTCGGGAGAAAGCGTGGAGGGCCCACTGTGCTTCTCTTGGGGCCGAGACAGGATTTTTGTGAGGATTAAATTATATAATACTTGCAAAATGCTTAGCATAGTGTCTGGTACATAGCAAATAAGTAGTATCTGGTACATAGATGATACCATTACTATTAATTTGCCACACAGCTGCTTATAACAAAAAGTGGAAACAACCTAAATGTCTATCAACAGGAAAATGTTAAATAAAGATGTTACATCACATATACTATGGGACTCTGTGCAGCCATGAGGATCTCTTTAGTGGCCCCTCAGTATCTGCCGGGGATGGGTTCTGAGCCGGCCCGTGGACACTGAACTCCAAGGTGCCCGAGTCTCCTGTATAAAATGGCAGAGTCCTGGTGCATAACCTATACACATCCTCTCACGTACTCCAGATCCTCTCTAGGTCACTTGCAACACCGAACACAATGTCAATGCTATGTGAGTAAGTAGTTGCTGTGCTGTGTTGCTCAGGAAACAATGACCAGAGAAACAAGTCTGCACATGCTCATTACAGAGGAGCCTTACCTAACTACATTACCTGCCAACAAGAACACAATTTTTTTTTAACTTTTCAACCCTTGTTTGGTTGAATTCACAGAAACCATGGACACAGAGGGCTGACTGTACTTGTTCATGTGTGAAATTGTCCACATACTTATCATTTAGTAGAAAAAAAGCAGATTCTATATCAGCATATACATGTATGTCGGTGTATGTACTATAATCTGATTTCATGCAAGTTTATAATCAGTTCAAATGCAAGTTTGTATTAATGTGTATAGATGTGTATGTAATTATATGTGTAAATGCTTAGGAAAGTGTTTGGAACGAGATACAGCAAACCATTGACGGTGATTATTACATGAGTACATGTGTAGATTTTGGAATGCTTATCTGTTTTTTAATTTCTTAAATGATCATGTGTGATGTGTGTTATAAAAATAGTAATAAATAAAAAGATTAAAATGTGTGGTCCATATCAAGAAAGAGCTCCGAGTGAGGTACAAAAGGAGTGAAAATGAAGTTTTCCCTGGCTTTTCTTTATTGCCATGAAATATACATGACAGAGAACAGGCCATTTTAACCCTCTTTAAACGTACAGCTCAGTGACATTAAGCACATCCACATTATTGTGCAACTGCCGCCACCAAACGTCTCCAAACCCAAAGCCTATACCCACTAAACAGTAACCCCCTCTTCCCCCTCCCCCCAGCCCCCGCAACCACCGCTTTACTATGTCTCTGTGAATTTGGCTACCCTAGGCACCACGTGGAAGCAGAGTCATACACTATTTGCTCTCTCGTGTCTGGCTTATTCCACTAGCACCATGTCTTCAATGTCCATCTGTGTTGAAGCATGTTGGAATTACTTTCCTTTTTAATGCTGAGGAATATTCCATTGTGTGTATGCACCACATTTTGTTTATCCATTCATCTGTGGATGGGCATTTGGGTTGTTTCCACCTTTTGGCTGTTGGCAATGGTGCTACTGGGGACATTGGTGTTTTATCCATTTTTTAAAAAGATTTTATTTATTTTCAGAGAGGGGAAGGGAGGGAGAAAGAGAGGGAGAGAAATATCCATGTGTGGTTGCCTCTCGTGTCCCCCTACTGGGGGCCTGGCCCACAACCTAGGCAGGTGCCGTGATTGGGAATCGAACTGGTGACCCTTTGGTTCGCAGGATGGCACTCAATCCACTGAGCCACACGAGCCAGGGCTTATCCATTTTTTTAATGGAAGGTCTCCACACATCATTCCGTGTCTGGCCTCTCTTCAATTGCTGATGATGTTGAAATTCAACTAACAGTTTTTAAGCAGCTACCGAGCTCCAGGAACTAGGCTAAGTGCTCTTAACCTATTGTTTCATGGAAATCCTCAAAACAGCCCTGTAAGTGAAGGAAGTACCATTATCGCCATTTTGTAGCTGAGAATACTCAGGCTCAAACAGGTCAAGTACCATGTCCAAGGTCACTTATCAGAGAGGCAGCATGGGCTAGGTGATTCTGTAATTACAAATGACTCCAAAATCTCAGAGACAATTTTTTTCCTCTAAAAAATATTTATTTCTTATTCTTGTTACATGCCGTCATAGGTCAGCTTGTCTCTATTCCATATTGTCTTCATTCCAGACCAATAGAACGGCCCCTCTCAGGGACATTGCTGTACTCACAGGAAAGAAAAAAGGAAAAGGTGGCAGACCACAAGCTAGCTCCTAACACATCTGCTTAGGAGTGACATGGCCATTCGTACCCCCATTTCATTGACCACATCAAGCCCTGTGGACACTCCTCTTCCACAGGGCAGAGATATATCACCGTGTCCTGGGACAGACAGTGAATAGTTTGAACAGAAATGTTACCCACTGCAGTCCCACATCTGGGGGAGCTCCAGGAGCTGAGAGAGAGAAACACAAGGCTACCAGGGAAGCCAACAGGTGTCCAGTCTGGATCCACATTGCAGAAATAGAAACCAAAGCCCGTGAGAGCCGCGGATATGTTCTATCTCCAGAAAACTGACCCACATTAACCTAACTCAGAGAAGATGGTAGACAAACAGGAGGTCAAGATGTTTGTTTACAGTGAGCACTAGAAACGCTGCAGGGATCAGACATGTGGGTCCTTGGGGAACACAATGTCTCTCCTGGATAGAGGCATCCCGAGGAGTCCTGCTGTGGCCAGGAGGCCACTTGGTGACTCTGCAGACCCAGCAGCAGTAGGTGGGTCTTGAGGCCTGGGCCCTCTCTAACGCCCTGAAATGCTGCCGTAGTTTTGTTGTCGGGCAGAAAAAACCAGCCCGTGTGTGCGTGGCACTGAGCTGGCAAAAATCCCTCAGGAGCCTCCTTGGAGCCCTGTGAGTACAGACTACTCAGCCCAGCTTGCAGAGGGAAAACAGGAGGGATACACACACACATACATGCACAGGTATACATACATGCACAGGTATGCATACACACGTATTACATGTATGTTATCTATAAGTTGTATATGCATGAGGACTTTGCCTGTCTATGTTTTATGTGTGTATTACACATGATATATGTTATATATGATATATAATATGTACTTATTACGTATATATTATATATGTGTATGTATATAAAATATAGGCAGCAAAGATCAGGTTTTTTCTGGTGATTATGGATATTTAGATTTTTTTAGAAAATGAATTTCTGATCTGCATTGAGCATGTATCTGTCTAGATTAGAAAATATTTATTAAAAATCAAAACATTCTAAGAAAATTAGCAGGAGTTGCAACACGTGTAGAATTAACCCGGATTTTCTACCCAAACCCTTTGACGGAGTTTGTTGGGCACCCGCTGTCCACCCAGACAGCAAGGTGGCGCATCTACAGCGGAGAACAAGATGCAGACATGTCCTCGCAGAGCTCAAAGGCAGACAAGAAAGACAATGAATAAGCAGTTTCCGTAAAGTGTTTAGAGGCCCAAGAATCTGAGAGTGCTTAAGAGCTTGTCTCAAAATTGCCCTCAGTGGCTGTGGGTGGGGTACACCCTGGTGCTGTTACTCCTGGGGTCAAGGTTTCTCTGGTGAACAAAGTCTTCCCACACCATGCCACCGTCCCTCCCAGTCCCCTGATACATTTTTATTGTCCGTATGGAAGTCCACACGTATGCAAATCCTATATATTCTTATTTATAGTTTTGTGTGCTTATTTTATCAATTATGAGAGAGGTTTGTTATTTTGTCTTGTCCCTTCTCTCCCTCCAACAGTTTGCAGGAGGTGAGTACCAAGTGGTGAGTACTTCCAACAACGCGGAAGAACGACGGCTTTGGACCTGAATTCAAAATCCTGTTCCCTCCCCGGAGCTGTGTGATTCACCTCCCCCAGGCAAATCACCAACCCTCCCAGCCTTGGTTTTGCTCTCTGTAAAATGGATCATTACAAGGTTAGCTGAGGTAACTACGTAAATCCTGGGCTCAGGTGTCTGGCACACAGTGAGTGAGTCACTGACATTTAAGAAGGCATTTGGACTCCCACGTCCAGATGTGTTCCTGTTCCCAGGCCTTTGCACTGCCTCTAACTCAGGACAAGGCCCTCTTCCTCGGCCACCATGGCATTTCTGCAGTGTAATAGGGACCTATGTCTCTTTAAAGATAATGAATGACAGGAAACTCTCTTCTCTAGAGAGAGAACTGGGAAGGAGGGTGGGGAAACTGCATATCTTTCTGAACTGGGTGAAAAAAATCGCTTCCTTGTTCATGAGTTCTTTGCAGGTTTAAAAATATGGGGATGCAATTATTTTAATAATTGGAATTAATGAACTATTCAGGTATCCCTTCAGTGCAAAGCTGTTCCCTCCGCAGAGCATGGTTTCCCTCACAGTTGAGTCTGCGCACCCCCTTTATTAGGATTCCGTGCTCTCCCCTCTGCCAGCTCCAATGAATCAGAGTTTCTGGGACAGTAGAGGAAGGGGGAGCCTGCTAAGCCTTCCTTTAATTAGCCCCCCTGGTAATTCTTCAAGACACCAGACTTTAAGAAACACCTGTGTATGAATCCACTGGAAGTGCTTAGAAGTGTCACCTTCCCTTTCAGTTTGCCTTCACCCAGATTATGTCACAGCGCATTGGCCAAGAGAATCCACCTGTAACTCTTGTTATTTACTGCACAAACTAAAATTACTCACTCCATCACCCCATTGTCCTGTGAGCGCCAGTGGTCAAACGCTGCCTCCACGGGTTGAGTAGGTATAATGGGTCACTACATAATACAAAGAGAGTGAGCAGGCTCTTCCCACTGAGCTGTCAATCAAGGTCTCAGATACATAAAGGAAAAACAATGAAAATGTACAACAATGTGTTTAGCCTGCTAGCACTTGTATCAAAAGTGTTACGTACAATATATACATGCACACATAAGATATGTACTTATATATGCACATCATCTCTGGAAGAACAGGCAGGGAACTGGGGGTCAAGAGGCACATGGTAGGCCTCTGGGGAGAAGAACTCAGTGACTGGGGACATGGGAAAGCCAAGGACTTTTCACAGTACTGGATACCCACCCTCGCTCTTGAATTTTGAACCATCGGAATGCATGCCGTTTTCAGAATTCAATTCAACTCGAATGTAAAAGCATGCTGCCTGGGTAACGCTGGCTTTAAGCCTCATTTTCAGCTCATTCCTGCAGCTCCCTGTTCTTCAGACCGTCTTTTCATCTAAGCCTGTCCTTCCACACAGTCAACAACTGACCTTGTCCATCCACAGGCGTATTTTGATAAGATTGTTAAGCCAGACAACTCTGCAGGCACTTAACATTCCAGTCCAGAGGCAGCAAGCACATGCTTGCAAAAGATTCCATGATTCTAGACTCTGGCGAGAAGCAAGAGGTCAGTGAGCTTATGCAAGCCAGCACAGCTCCTCAAAGGCGACGTGCTCAGGAAGGTAAGGTATGCCCTCAGCCTTCCACAGCAGCATGAGCTGTACAGGAACCAAGAGGGGTAGCTCGGAGGAGGTCAAGGGGGCCAAAGGGGAGGGGACTGAGTCTCAGTCCAAAGAAAAATATATTATTAAGAATAAAGTAAAGGTAACATGTGATCCAGCCACTCCATGCCTAGGTATTTATTTGCCCAAAAGAAAAAGAAATATTATGTCCACACAAAGACTTGGACACAGGTGTTCATAGCAGCTTTCTGTGTAATAATCCCGAACCGCACACAACCCAACTGCCCGTCCATAGGTGAATAGAGAAACTGCGGCAGAGCCATCCACTAGAATACTATGAGCAATAAAAAAGAATGGACTATTGACACTTGCCAACAACATGGATGAGTCTAAAAATAATTATGCTGAGTGAAAAAGAGCCAGACAAAAAGAGTGTGTGCCGTATGATTCCATTTATGTGCATCTCTAGAAAATGTAGGCTAGTCGGTAGTGACAGAAAGCAGATTCGTGGCTGCTTGGGGAGGGAGAGGTTAGAGAAACAGGAGGGAACTTTAGGGGTGAGGGAGATGGTCTCTATCTCTACTACGGTGATGGTTTCACGGGTATACACACAAATGTCAAAACTTACCAAATTACACACTTTTTGTATGTGTAGTTTTTTGTACCTCAACAAAGCTGTTTTTTACAAAAGAATCATGAGATATCTCAAGAAATAGGTTTTGCTTTGGGGTTGAAGGAAATGTTCTTTTTTTTTTAAGATTTTATTTATTTCTAGACAGAGGGAAAGGGAGGGAGAAAGAGAAGGAGAGAAACATCATTGTGTGGCTGCCTCTCATGCACTGCCCCCTGGGGACTCAGTCCGCAACCCAGGCATGCAATCCTGGCATGGAGCCCCGACCAGGAATCGAACCGGCAACCCCCTAGCTCACAGGACAGTGCTCAATCCACTGAGCCACACCAGCCAGGGCAGGAAACATTCTAAATCTTGATTGTGGTGGCAGTTACACAGCTATATACTGTTGTTAATGCTCATCAAATTGCATACTTAAAGTCAGTGGTTTTTGTTGCGTGTAATATACCTCAAGGAAATTGATCTTTAATGAACAGGATATATACATAGGCACGTACACACACACAAACAAAAAGAAGAGGTTAGCAAGTGGACCCCAGGAACACCTGGTGCCCACCAGCCACTGCTGCAAAGACGCTCTCTCTTCATCTTTCTCTCTGTCTCAGGTTCTCCATAGGCTACATCATTCTACTCTCTTTCTCTAACTTTCTCATTGATTGATTCCCTTCCTGTTCTCATTCAGCTGCAAATACTTTCTGACCTCTAAGGCCCACGCATTAAAAGAAAAACAAAAGAACTCCTGGTCAAGATGGTGGCATAGGTAAACACAGCTCACCTCCTTGCACAACCACATCAATATTACAACTAAAATGCAGAACAACCAGCACTCACTCAGAACCGTCAGAAATCAAGTTGGATGGAAGTCCAACTACAGAATTAACGAAACCACATCCATCCAGACTGGTAGGAGGGGCAGAGATGTGGAATGGCTGGTCCCACATCCACATGTGGTAGATAGAAATTCAGGAGGAATATCTTAGGAAAAAGTCCAGCCCTACACCAGGCCCTCCAGCCCAGAGTTCTTCTAGTGCCAGAACGATAAGTCCCCACAACTTCTGGCTGCAAAAATCAGTGAGGATTGAGTTGGTGGAAGAAATTTCTGGAGTACCAAGCAGTTCCCCTTAAAGAATTCACACATGGACTTACTCAGACTCACTCCCTCTGAGCTCCAGCACTGGGGTAGCAGCCTGAAAGGCACCGGTGGCATATGAGGAGAAACTGAAGTGTCTGGCATCAAGGTGGGAGCTGGGGACAGCTTTCTCCCAGACAGAAAGATGAACAGAGGCCATTGTCCCTTTTCTGTGCCCTCCCCCCACAGAACCGCAGAGCCAGGAGGTAGGTGCCATATCTGAGACTCCATCAACCTGGCTCACATTGTTTGTTCCTAGAGATCCCTTGAGACTCTGTCCCACCCAAACTATTAAGCGCAACTTTTCCATATGAATGGCTGGTCTTGGCTCATTCTTTACAACTTCCTAAATCCCATCAAATAAGCAACAGCTGGCCCCAGTAAGCCTCCAAGCCCCATACTTCTTGCTAAAGTAGCCCCAGGCCCAGCACTAGCAGCAGCCAGACTAGATTCATAGCTTGGCTCACCTGTGAATCTCCAAGCCCAGCACAAATGACAGCCATCTCAGATTACTTTATAACTCATGCAGTGTGCCCCCGGGCAGAACAAAGGTGGGGGCTGACCTTGGCCTGCACCACTCAGGAAACCCAGAGTCTGAGCACCCAGTAGACAGCTACAGACCACATCGGAGTACCACCACCCTGCCCCTGCACAGCTGATCCTCCACAGAGGGCAGAGGTTGGAGGTCAGCGGTCACAGCCAGTCTTTGCAATTAACAGGCCTGGATAATTCCCTCCCATTGACCTGCCAACAGCAATCAAGGCTCAACTACAAGAGGAGGGTGTATGCAACCCACACAAATGATGCACCTCAACTACCCAGCTTGGGTGATAGGGGAGGCTGTGCCACTGGACCCTAGGACACCTACTACTTTAGGCCATGCTACTAAGACATGGAGTCAAAGCAGCTCTACCTAACACATAGAAACAAACATAAGGAGGCTGCCCAAATGAGAAGACAAAGAAACATGGCCTTAATGAAAGAACAGATCAAAACTCCAGAAAAAGAACAAAACAAAATGGAAATAAGCAATCTATAAGATGCAAAGTTTAAAACTCTGGTCATCAGGATGCTCAAGGAACTTAGTGAGGACTTCAACAGCATAAAAAAGGTCCAGTCAGAAATGAAGGATACACTAGTTGAAATAAAGAACATTACAGGAAACAACAGTAGAGTGGATGAAGCCAAGAATTAAATCAATGATTTGGAACATAAGGAAGCAAAAAACAACCAATCAGAACAAGAAGTAGAAAAAAAAATCCACAAAATGAGGATAGTGTAAGCAGCCTCTGGGACAACTTCAAGTGGTCCAACATTCACATCATAGGGGTGCCAGAAGAAGAAGAGAAAGAGCAAGAAATTGCAAATCTATTTGAAAAAAAAAAATAATGAAAGAAAACTTCCCTAATTTGGTGAAGGAAATAGACATGCAAGTCCAGGAAGCACAGAGAGTCCCAAACAAGATGGATGCAAAGAAACCCATTCCAAGACACAGGGTAATTAAAATGCCAAAGGTTAAAGATGAAGAGAGAATCTTAAAAGCAACAAGAGAAAAGCAGTTAATTGCCTACAGGGCAGTTCCCAAAAGATTGTCAGCTGATTTCTCAAAAGAGACTTTGCAGACTAGGAGGGATTGGCAAGAAATATTCAAAGTCATGAAAAGCAGGGTCCTACAGCCAAGATTGCTCTACTGATCAAACAAGCAACAGCAGGCCTCAGTTAGCCCCCAACCCCCATACCTCCTGCTAAATTGGCCCCAGGCCCAGCACTAGCAACAGTCAGCCTAGATTCACAGTTTGGCATCACCTGGGAATCTCCAAGGCCAGCAGAGTAGCAGCCATCTCAGATTGCTTTATAGCTCAGGCAGGGTGGCCCTGGGCAGAACACAAAAGCTATTGTTTAGAATCAAAGGGCAGATAAAGAGCTTCCCAGACAACAACAGACTAAAGGAGTTCATCATCACCAAACCAAGGGACTTATTGAAAAAAAAAGATCAAAACTATGAACAATAAAATGGCAATAAATACAGACCTAGCAATAATTGACTCTAAAAACCAAACTAAGAAAACAGAAGAACAGAGACAGAATTATGAATACGGAGAGCATTTTGGTGGTTGTGAGATGGGAGGGGGTTGAGGGAGAATTCATGAAGAGGTGAGGGGATTAAGAAGTACAAATAGGTAGTTACAGAGTAACCACGGAGTTGTGAAGTACAGTATAGAAGATGGAATAGCCACAGAACTTATACACATGACTCATGGACATGAACTATGGTGTGGGGATTGCCTGAGGGAATGGAGGGTGCTGGGTGGAAGGGAGTAAGGGGGTAAAATTGGGACAACTGTAATAGCATAATCAATAAAATATAATTAAAAGAAAAAAAGGTGGCAAAAACTTCTGAGTGAGTGAGCCTATTAGCAAAAACTGAGGATTCTCATTGGTCCAGTTGTGTGTTAGGCCTTAATTCACTGGAATAAATAAAACATTGAGCAGCACTTACAGGCATTGTGCTAGGCCCTAGGATCCCATGGAAAGTGAGACTAACGATGTTGCTCCACCCCAGGGTCCCTTACAGCCTCCTGAAGAGACAGACAAGGAAGAAGCGAGCAAATCAACATGCCTGCTTCACACCATGGTAAGTGCTTTAAAGAACAAACAAGAGTAAGGCAAAGAGTGATGGGTCATTGGATTATTTTAGTTCAGGTGGCTGGGGATGGTCTTGAAGGAGGTGACATTTGAATAGACACAAAGGATAAGAAGTTAGCTCTCCAAGGAGCTGGCTGAAGAGAAGTTAGGTCCAGATAGAAGGAATAGCAGGGGGAAGACCCTGAGGCAGTTGTGTGAGGCCCTTGTGGGGAGGATAGTGAGGATAAGGAAAGATGTGGCCAGATCAGATAGGGCCTGGAAAGCAGAGAGAGGAGTGTGCATTTTATTCCAGTGTCTTGGAAAGCCTCTGGAGCAGTTGAAACAGAGGACTGCCTTGATGTGATTTTTTTTTTAAAAAAGTTCCCTTGGCAGCTAGCTATGAGAAGAATAGGTTTCAGTGGGGTAAGAATGGGGAGGACAGAGAACAAATAGAAGGCACTTACTGAAGGTACAGCCAACAGGACTGGCTAATGGGTTGGGTGTTGGGGAAGGAAGGAGGAAGAGGAAGGAAGGATGGTAGGTAAGAAAAGAAAGGAATACAATGGATAACTGTGGCAGGGCTGGAGTTCTGCTTATTAACAAGGCATCTCCCACCACGATCACATAGCTGGAGGTGGGGATGGGGTAAACATTCAGAGTAATACGTGTCAATTTTCAGTTCCCTCTGTGAGCCTCAGTAACCTGGTCTGGAAAAGGAGATGGTTGGAATAGCTTCGGTGGCTGTCAGTGGGGGTGGAAACACCCACTGCAGAACACTGACATTTACAGGAGGGGACCAGGGATTCCAGACATCCGGAAATATGTGGGATGTTCCACACAATAAAGAATGGCGCTGTGTCCCACTTTTAAATGCCCCACAGTCCATTTACAAAGATGAAAAAACTGTAAAATTATGTGACCTGGAACTTAACTCCATTTTACATAGAAGCATGATTTCTAAAAATACTTCCTAGGAATGCAACCCCAGTGAAAATCAAGGAATTTAATCTGTTTAGAAATTTGCCCAAGAATTGATTGAGGAAGAATTCATCTCCCAGAGCAACGCTCATAGTTTTTGAAGTGCCACACACCTGTACGAGTCTATGTGTATGGCTGTGGCACCCAGTGTGGTCCTATGTGCAGGGGTAGACTTCTATTTCAGTCTCTTCCAGGATAATCACGCGTAGATACTTACAACTTTAAAATGCATTGTGTCGTAAATTCCTTTCCTTATATTTCTTCCTTTGTTTCCAGTCGAGACTGTGATCCTACACTAATTCAATCCTCATAATCCTATGAGGAAGGCACTGTCATTGGCCCCATTTCCTGGATGGAGAAACTGAGGCACAGTAGTTTCCAAGTTCACACGGCTAATGAACAGCAGAGCAGGAATCTGAGCCCAGGAAGTTTACTTCAAAGTTCATACTGTCCGAAGCACTACATCATGTAGACTTTAGGTAGGTTATCTTTGACTTTATTTCAGGATCGATAGGTTGTTAGTAAATATTGGTCTGATAAGGATGCGGTCCAATGGCCTGGACGCTCTCTGGGTCTGTCCCAGCTCTGACGTCCATCTACTCTGTCTCTGTCCCTAAGTAACTCATTCGATGTAACCCTATGCTTGGAAGCACTAGGAACTTTCTGAAGAGAAACAGTATTATGGCAACTTAGTGACCTGTTTTTTTAAACCCAAGTCTAGCAAACACACAGTGCAGCCTCTCGGAAACATTGCTGGTGGGAGGGCAGTGAGAGTGACCCTTTCTCCACAAAAACTCAGTGATACGCTACATCCTCTGACTCTGGCTTCACTTTAGAAAACACTTCCTAAGGCAATATTTCTTTGTGTGTGTGAAACACACCACACATGACATAAAAATTAGCATTTTGAAGTGTGTGATTCAGTAGCATTTAGCACATTCACAAATCTGTGCAACCAGCACCACCACCTAGTTCCAGAACATTTCCTCACCCCGGAAGGAAACACCGGTTCCATTGGTCACTCCCCAGCCCACCTTCTGCCCCAGCCTCTGGCAACCACTAATCTGCTCTTTGTCTCTATGAGTTTATCTATTCTGGAAATTTCATATAAATGGAATCCTGCGATACGTGACCTTCTGTGTCTGTCTTCTTTCATTCAGAAGCACATCTTCAAGGCTCGTCCACATTGTAGCAAGTATCAGTACGTCACTGCTTTTTTGTTTGAGGTCAGATTCACATACATAAAATTAAACACTTTTAAGCATACAATTCAGTGTCATTTATCACGTTCATAATACTGTGCAATGACCATTCTATCTAATTCCAAAACATTTCCATCACCGCAAAATAAAACCTGTACCCATGAAGCAGTTAATTCCCATTCTTCCCTCCCCCTAGTCCCTGGCAACCACCAATTTGCTTTTTGTCTCCATAGATTTCTGTATTCTGGAAATTCATATAAATGGAAACATATATTATCTGACCATTCTGTCTGCCTCTTCCATTTAACATGATTTGTTCCAGCTTCACCACATAGTATATATCAGCACTGTATGCCTTTCTGTGGTTGAGTGATATTTCATTGTATGGATATACCACCTTTTGTCTATCCATTCTTCCATGGATGGGCATTTGGGTCATCTCCACCTTTTAACTAAAGTGAATGGTGCTGCCATGGACATTTGTGTACAAATATTTGTTTGAACGCCTATTTTCAACTTTTTTGAGTATATACCTAAAGGTAGTACTGCGTTCTACGAAACCCTATGTACACATATGAGTATAGAGAACACCCAAAGTGTTTTCCCACAGTGGCTGCACCAGTTACCATTTTACGTTCCCAACAGCAATGCTCCCATTCTCCTCTCTCCACATTCTCTCAACATTTGTCTGGGGTTTTGTGTGTTCATTTTTCATGGCCATCCTAGTGGCTGGGAAGTGGCATCTCATGGGGATTTTGATTTGCATCCTCCTAGTGACTAGTGATGATGAGCATCTTTTCGTGTGCTTGTTGACTATTTGTCTATCTTCTTTGGAGAAATGTCTATTCATTCTTTTGTCCATTTTTAAAAATTGGATTGTCTTTTTGTTGTTGAGTTGTGCCTAAGGAAATCATTTTAAATTCTAAAAAGTATTTAAACATAAAAATACTCATCGTACATTATTTATAATAGTGAAAAGGTTAAAAAATGACACTAATGTCAAACAATAGGGGATACAAAGACAGTCCTCACCTCACAGGGCACTCTGTCATGTCAGTGAGGCATAAGAAAAGCAATTAATTCAGTAAGTCCCACATTCAGGGTTCGCACAGGGTACCGAGAAGCTCGGAAGGAGGGTGCGGAGGGTGTCAGGGGACTCTTTCCCAGACAGGTGAAGAAATGTGAAGGTGTGTGTGTGCAGGGCAGGAGGAATGGCCTTGACAGAGTTGTGAAAGAGACCAACACATTTGGGGACGATAGTCAGTTTGGGGCCATGGTTAAGGTTCAGTGTAGAAAGGTGGGAAGAAGCCGGGGCACAAAGGGTCTTTGGTGCTAACCCTTCACCTGAAAGCTCAGGGAGCTTCAGAAGCAGGTCGCATGATCGAGTCCACATTTTGGAAAGATCACTCTGACAGCCACATAGAGGTGGGCGACGGTGCAGCCAGGGTAGGGTCCCATCAGGAGGTGTAACAAAGCAGAAGGAACTAAGACTGGCTGTAGGCAGGAAGGAGGTAAGAAGGTCAGGGATCAGACATAATCCCTGTATCATAGTTCCTGCCTGTTATGGGTTGAACTGTGTTTCCCACCCTCATCCTCAAGAAGAAAAAAAAAAAAAAACCAATATGTTAAAGTCCTAACCCCTAGCACCTTGGAATGTGACCTTATTTGGAAATAGGGCCATTGCAGATGTAATTAGTTAAGATGAGGTCATACTAGAGTAGGGTGGGCCCCTAATCCAATATGACCCGTGTCCTCATAAGAAAACAGCCATGTGAAGATAGGGACACCCAGGGAAAGTGCCATGTGGTGATGAAGGCGGAAATCGGAGTGATGCGGCTGCAAGCCAAGGGGTGCCATAGATTGCAGCAAACCACTCAAAGATCGGAAGAGGCCGGGAAAGAGTCTCCTCAACGTTTCAAAGGGAGCAAGGGCGTGCTGACACTTTGATGTTGGACTTGTAGTCTCCAGAACTGTGAGGCAATTTTTTTTTTCTGTAAGCCACCTAGTCTGCAGTGCTTTGTTATGGCAGCCCCAGCAAACTAACACACTCCCACTTACTTAGGGTGCTCTCCTGGCATCATAATTATGGTGTTTATGCACATAAATGCCAACTGCTAACATTTCTTTGTTCGCTCTGTGTCAAGCTGTGGTGTGTGTGTGTGTGTGCGTGTTTGCAGTATTGCAATAAAATTTTATTTATAAAACCAGGTGGCTGGCCAGACTTGGCCCACAGCCAAGCTGCATTTTAAGAGTTTTACTCAGAGGAACCCACTTCATCCTTGCAGTTCCCTGTGAGACAGATTCTGTTATTAATCCCACTCTACAGGTATTTAAGAAAACTAAAGCACAGTGGTCAAGCCAATTTTTTAAAACTAATTCTCACCCAAGGACATGATTATTGATTTGAGAGAGAGAGGAAGGGGGAGAGAGGGAGAGAGAATGGGGGAAAGAGAGGGAGAGAGAGAGAAATATCAACATAAGAAGCATCTATTGGTTGCCTCCCGTATGTGCCCTGACCAGGAATCAAACGCAAACCCAGGGATGTGCCCTGACTGAGGATCGAACCCACAACCTTTTGGTCTATGAGATGATACTCCAACCAACTGAGCCACACTGGCCAGGGAAAAAATTTCTCAAAGTTACAAAACTATGTAAATGGCAGAGCCAGGGTTTGATGCTTGATAGGCTGACTCCAAGCTCTAGTGTCCTTACTCAACAAATTTTGCAGCCATTCTCATAAATGTTTGCTGAAAGTTTCGATAGATGAATGAGTGAATGGATGAATGAGTGAATGAATGAATGAGTAAATCTGTATTTGGTACCAAGGTGAAAGGTGGAGTTGATGAAGAAAAGAGAAGAATCAAGGATGACTCCCAGGTGTCTCATGTGGAAGATTTAGTAAATAAGGTATCTTTCATTTATTGAGGTAGGAAAAAGAGGGCCAAAATCAGATCTAGGGGTGGAGGCTGACATCTGGGGGAATAATTGATTCTTGAAATGCTGAGTTTGCACTGCCGTGAGACAAGCAAGTGAGATGTCCAATAGACTGTCGGACAAACGGATCTGGAGCTCCAGAGAGAGGTGCCGGTGGAGACGATAGGCCTGGGAGCCATCCGTGTACTGTATGTCAGGAATTTGGATGAGATCACCAAAGCAAAATGTGTCCAAAGAGAAAAGCAAAGCCACCCAAGACAGAGCCCTGGGAAAAGCTGCAATTCTGGGGCCAGCAAAGGGAAAAGGAAATTTTATTTGCTAGCACAGGGTCTATCACGGAAAAGACAAAAGTTGGGTTGAGGAGTGAATAGAAAATGAATCAAAAGGTAAGCATGTGTGTTCAGGTGAGAAAGCGAGAGAGAGGGATCGATGGGCTGTGGTCAGGGAGTAGGTAGGTGCGGAGTTGGCCACGTGTGCCCCGTGCTGGGCTGGGCTAGCTCATATCCAGTGATTGTTAAATTTCGGGAATTTTGCAAGCTGTTGTTAAATAGTCATGATTTGGAACTTACAATTAAATAAATTATATTTAAAGACAAAGGACATAAGTTCTTAAAACTCATCACTTCCTAATCATTTTACTACATTTTACTATTTTATATCTATGCTAGTATTTTTTTCTCATTAATGCTTTTTCTTTATTTTTGTTTGTAATTGAATTTATTGGGATGACATTGGTTAATAAAATTATATAGAGTTCAGGTGTACAGTTCTGTAACCCGTCATCTGTGTACTGTATCGTGTGTTCGCCACCCAAATCAAGTCTCCTTTCACCACCGTTTTCTTCCCTATGCCCGCTTCTTCCTCCCCCCACTCCCCGCCCCCGGCTATGCTAATAATTACTGCCTTTGTGCAGTGGAAATACTGCAGTGATGTGCCCACTGCACATCCCTTCTTAACTCTGCGCTCAGTGATGTCAATCGATAGCAGGAATTAGCCATGGCCAGAGTATGCACACCATGGAAATCAGCAAATGCTACAAACCGGAGCTTGACTCACTGTTGGCACTTGAAAAAGCAATGGAGAAAATGCTAGTAACGCATATTAAACTTAAAAGTGCATCGTGTCTGCAGCCATCACATTGGACACAGCACCAAAAAACTGAGGAAATAGTCTTCCAGTATTCAAAAGCTATCCTCCAATTCTGCAAAGAAGGCACTCATTGATAAATGCGTGAAGTTCTACCAGGGGTGTCACATCAGCCTCGCGGCTGCCTTCAAAGAACCGAGTGTAATTTAGGACTGTATAAATGGAACTACTCCTTAACAGTCAAGCGAGAGCTTGGCACTGCCACGGGTAGAAACAAGGTGGAGGGCCAGATTCGGCCCGCAGGCCTTGTGTTTGTCAACTGTGTTAACCTAAGTCTTCATTGTTTTCCTTTCGAGTCTTTAACATAAAAGAAAATATCAACCAACACTTATGGGTTGTCAATTGCAACCCAAAGTTGGCTAGTACATAAGAATTTGGCAAAAACCCACAAAAGCATTCTGTGAGAATCAACTGGCTATATGGCATTTATGATAAAGAGTAATGTATGTTTTATTATTTTTAAACTGTATGTCACTCATCCTTTATATCAGTAAAACTGACAGTAAGCTAATATGTGGGTGTGCTTGCATGTAAACATGTGCAAACACACGCACAACTGCCCCCCCAGACTCTGGCAGAGGCAGAGCCGTCTTCCTCCCGTGGGCGTGGGGCATCAGAGTTAGGGTCGTAAAGACTTCAGTGCCAAGGGGCTGGCAGAGGTGCTGAATCTGCCCAGAAAGGAAGAATGACTGGGGTGGGCCCTCACAGCCCAAGGAACTGCATTCAGTGAGTGATGGGGAGGGTGGCAGGGGACAGCAGCAATGAAGGACAGTGGTTGTAACAGCCTGCTGATAACTGTCTCAAGGCCAAAAGGGCAATGGTCTGGTCGTGGCCCTGGAGAGCTGACCTCTCATCTCCCACTGGCCTTTGTGGTACATGGGTTATGGAACAATGGTGGCCTCCATTTCTGAGGCCACAGACAAAGCAGTGTCCTCAGGGGACAAGCTGGTCAGTTAATAAGGACAGCTTCCACTTAGCGAATCCAAGGGGAGTGTGGAGCAGGGGTGTGACCCAGGTTTCTGAGTCAGACATTCCAGGTTAGCATCCTGGCTGTGCCACTTACCAGATGGGTAACGCTGGGAAAGCTGTGTTCTCCTTTCTGAGCTCTCCTGTCCTAGCCTGTAAAACGGAGATAATGTCACCCACCACTCAAAAGATAACATATAAAACACTAAGTACAATGCCTGGCACATGGTACACTTTCAATAAGTTGTAAACATTTCGTAGCTAGGTAGATGCAAAAGCAGGACACATAATTATATTGTTACAATTACACCTGGGGTTGGGAAGGGGAGGTCAAAGGAATATATAATAACGTTAATAAGGGCAGGCCAAGGAGGGTTTTTTCCTCCCTTCCTCTGTATTTCCCAACACTTCTACAATAACCCTATATTTCGTTTCATTCTGAAAAAAAAAAAATCTTTTTTAAAGCAAGGAGTCTGCATAGGAAGGAAAATCTTCATTAAAAATAAAAGACCAGTGTTGTCTCAAGGCATTAGAAAAAGGAACTCTTCTGTAGGACACACGGGCCTCTCCTGTGGGCCGATCATCGCAAACGGCAGGAAAAACACGTGCAGAGTTCAGCACTCCCAAGTCATCCTTTCTCACCACTGAAAAAAAACTGGTAAGGTCGAAGGCTGTCTTCTCAGTTTGGTCTCATCCCGTGATTAGTTCAGGTTTCAAGAGGACCGGTAAGTCATGACTAAAGGCGCTACAAATTAACCTAAACACCTAAACTTCAAATCTTTTATTTATGTAATTCTCGAAAAATGTTGCCTGTTATCAAAAAAAAAACATTTGTTTTACCTGTTATCAATCTTAGGGTTCCAGGTGTTAATGGCAACTCAAAATGAAAGTCAAATATAATCATTTGCATAAAAGCATTAGAAGATGATTAATTGGTACTTTCATGCGGCAGTGATCCATCCTGCACTTCCAGAGCTGAAAAAAGTCTTTTCACTAAAAAACATTTACCTGCCCTAATCCTTGTGAAACCGCCGGGACATTCTCCAGCATTTCCTGTACACAGCTACGTTGATGACACTCCCATGTTGGGGTCACATTTCATAGTTTCTGATTTTCAAAGACATTACAATTGGCCACCCTAGAAAACAAGGCTGATTTCTACGCCATTCCTTGCGTATGTACGTGCTCTGTTCCAACAGAACAATAGAGATTAAATCTACTTGGGTTAACAAATTCCCCTTTGTGTGTTTTAGCATGATATGGAAAATATGCTCCAATTTCAAGGGGGTCTACACTTGAGGAGCCCTAAAAACCAAATAAGTCACAGGACTTAGGTAGAAAAGTCTTTTCAGAAAAGTGATTTATCTATGCTGGATAAAAGCTGGGGCCCTGCCAGCTCGGATCCAGTTATGATTGCTAAAGCGTGTCCAGACAGGTTACCAAATGCCTCTGCAGGAATTTAGGCCACACATTAATGCACTAAAGATAAAATCAATTTGAAAATTTCTTAAATCAAATACCAATCCTGGAATCATACTCTATGTGCAGGAAAACCAGCCAACAGTAATAGGAAGCCAAATATAAACTACTGGGTTGGCCAAAAAGTCAGTTTAGTTTTTTTCTGGAAAAGACATATTTTTCATTTTCACCCATAACTTTATTGATTTGGATATTTTGAGTATGTCGGCTTATCTCCCACTATTGGCTTCTAGTGGGTAGAGGCCAGGGGTGCTGCTAAACATCTTCCAATGCATAAGACAGCCCCCAGAACAAAGAATTATTTGGCCAAAATGTCAATAGTACCAATAAACTTCGCAAACCACTATTGACACGTTCGATCAGTCACAGCACCTTCTCCACACACCGCACAAATGTCTTTGTACGTCTCAGTTGCATTTTTACCTTTCTTGAAATAATAAAGTACAATATGCTGAAAATGTTGTGTATCTTCTTCCGTCTTCACTATTAAATGGCTACACAAAATTTCACCAATTTTGATACTTTTTGAAAAATGCATGCTGATATGACAGCTGTCAAGAGACAATCTAACAAAATTGTTTCCCATGAAGTTAAAGACAACTAAGCACTGCTAGAGCCATCGTACAGAAAAAACTCAGCTTTTTGGCCAACCCAATATAAACCATGCTGCTTCAATGTCCTGGTTTGTTCCTGGCAGGGTCCATTACAGGGAGTTTGCCCAAGTTAAATCCACTGACTCTTATACACATTGCTATGCACACGCAGACATATTCTCTGCACACACCCTTAACAGAGATACAGCTCAAGTGACAGGGACTCCTAATGTGCGCAAAAACCCACAGCAACATCCTAAACATAACATCTTCCCGTTCTACCAGACCCGGACAGCCGAGCAGATTAAGTACCGATTTCCGAGTCAGACGGGCCCAGATTCAAACTCCAGCTTGGCCACCCATTTGTTTTTTCTCTTCTCGGTTCCTCCTCCGTGAAACGCAGTTAGCAATGAGTAGAAGCCCATGGAGACTGAATGAGACAATAATGCAGTAATACAATTGTGAGCACAGCCTTACTCGGCAGGTGTCGGCTAGTGTTGGCCCCCTTATTCCTCCATCTTCCTATCTGCCCTGACCCCCAAACAGCAAAGGAGACAGAGGCATCACCCAGTCACACCTGCCAGTGAACTCTTCCAGGGTGGTTGGCAAGGTTGAAAGCAGTGAGGTGTTCTAATGGCTGCCATGTGCACTGTGTGATCTGTGGGAGGGGCTGAGGTAGGGGTGGTTTTACAAATCTTTTCCCCTCCACTGGCCAGATATCCCAGTGGAGGTAAATTAATCCCTTGAAATGTGAATGCAGATACACTGGTATTTTTTCATGTAATCTGGGCTCTAGTGTCTAAAGGGAAAGATAGTCTTCTACCCTAGTCCTCTGTTGCTCCCTTAGTTGAGGCCTCAGCAGCTCGGTGCTGGCCTACTGCATGCCTCCATCAGCCTGCCATCCATAAACGGCCTCTCAGCCTCTCTCTCCAATTCATTCTCATTCACGCCACTGATATCTATTGCACGCCTAGTACAGACCAGGCACTGAGTTTGCGTAACAGGCATGGCATCTCATTTAAGGAGCTTCTTGGATAACTTTTTTGAACACAGATCTGACCATGTTGCTCCTGCATTTACCAACCTTCACAGGTTCCCCAGTGCCCAAAGCAGAGATTCCCAACTCGAGACCCTGATTCAGAATGGCCTTGGTGGTGGCTGGACATAGACATTTTGGATTAACCGCATAGGGTCACTCTGATGTTTCCTCTTGATTGAGACACCATAAATAAGCTCTTAAATTTCTTGCTATGATACATAACACTCTCTGCAACATGACCCCAGCCTTCCCAGCCACACCAAATCAACTTGGCCTCTGACGAAATTTCACCTCCGCTCCTTACCACACTCCAGCCTCACTCCCCACACTGCTGTTCCCTGAACATGCCAGGTTCCGTCTTCCAAACTTACACCTACTGGTGTGCATGCTGATTGGCAAGTGCTCTCACCATGTTCACAAAGCATTTGCGCACAGTAGGCTCCCTCCCCTTCCTCAGAGACCTTCCCTGACCTTTCCACTTAACTCCATACCTAACCCCACCTAACCCCCATCACTGGCCTCTTACAGACTTCACTTCCTATCTTGCTAGCACTGACCACTATCTGAAATTGTTGCCTGTTGCTGCGCTTATTTATCCTTTCCCACTTTCATTTGTCTTTTCCACTAGAATTTAAGCCCTACGTGGACAAAGTTGATCTTATTTGCCACAAAATCCTCAGTGCCTAGAATAGTGTATAGTATGTGGCAGGTGCCCAAATACTCACCAAGTAGGTCATCACTCTTCCTATTGGTGCTTTGGTCACAGCACTTAAGGTGCTATTTGTCTAATCCCTTCAAATCAAGTTTCGGTTGGCTACTAGGAAAATGACTCAAACTACTTTAATCGAGGGGCAAGGGAAGGGGCAGAAGCCACTGAAAGTACTCTTAGGAGAAGCATCCACCTTGGACCTCATGGGAAAGTGGAGCCCAGAATTGGCTGGAGCCAAGGTATTCTCCCTACCCCAGGCCATGGTCTCCCCAATCTGCTTTCCCTAGGCTGCTGCTCCATCCTCCTTCCTCTGTCCTGATTACTCCTGTCACATGTGACTGAACACGTGCACTGGCCCCACTGGCTCCCCACATCCAAGAGTCTCCCTGAGTTGAAACTGAGAATCTGGCCACTGCTTCGCTTTGGGCCAACTGTCTACCTCTGACCTAGTTAGTTGTGGCCTTGGGGGTGGAGAGGGAGGCACAATGAAAGAGTGTGGAACACACTGCCGAGAGTCTAGTGACAGCCAACCCTGCCTGGTCCACGTCACTCCACTTCTCCCAAACGTACCTTGCTCTTGCATACTCCCTTCTCTTACTTCTGCCTGAAGTTTGCTTCCCCCACATCGACCTTACTCTAAGTGTACAATTCAGAGGCATTTAGCACACTCACAGTCCTGTAACCATCACCACTAATGCCAGAACATTTTTATCACCCCCCCCCCAAAACCCCATGTCCATTAGCAGTCACTCCTGATTCCCACCCCAGGCAACCACTAACATTTTCAGTTCTCTCAGGTATATATCTAGAATTGGATACCGGATATACCGGAATTGCTGGGTCATCTGACAACTCTACGTTTAACTTTTGGAGAAACAGTTTTCAAAGCAGCTCCACCACTCTACATTGCCATCAGCGATGAGTAAGGATTCCAATTTCCCCATGCCCTTGCCTAGACATGCTATTGTCCATCCTTTCTATTACAGCCAGCCTCATGGATGTGAAGTGCTCTCTCATGCACCAGCCTTTTCTGCCTCACACTTCAAAGCCCAGCTCAGATATGACCACCACGGACTTCCTAATGTGCTCCAGGACAGGTTTACTTACTCCCTTCTCTGTAGGACCATCACTCATGCCTCTATTAGTGCCCATTCACTCAATACTTTTTTATTTTTTATTAAAGAGAGGGAGAGAAACATCAATGTGTGGTTGCCCCTCATGTGTCCCCCAACTGGGGACCTGGCCCACAACCCAGGCGTGTGCCCTGACTGGGAATTGAACCGGCAACCCTTTGGTTTGCAGGCCCATGCTCAATCCACTGAGCCACACCAGCCAGGGCCCATTCATTCAATGTTTACCAAGCACTTGGTACATGTCGAGCACCATTCTAGGTGAAGACACAGTGAACAACACAACAAAAAATCTGTGTCCCTGTGGAACTTATTCTGGTGGGGAGACAATAAAAAGTCCGTGACAGAGAAAGACAAGTACCATATGATTTAACTTATATGTGGAATCTAATGAACAAAATAAACTAACAAAATAGAAACAGGCTTACAGAGAACAGACTGACAGCTGTCAGGGGGGAGGGGTTGTGCGGGGCTGGGTGAAAAAGGTGAAGGGATTAACCAAAGGGAAAAAACTCATAGACACAGACCAGAGTGTGGTGATTACCTGAGGGAAAGGGGGCGGAGGGAGGTAGAAGAGGGTAAAGGGGGCATAAATGGTGATGGAAGGAGACTTGACTTGGGGTGGTGAACACACAATACAATATACAGGTGATTATATTATAGAATTGTACGCCTGAAACCTATATAGTTTTATTAACCAATGTCATCCCAATAAATTCAATAAAAACTTTTTTTAAGTCTGAAATGGTGGAGAAAACTAAAGCACGGCAGGGCAACAGAACACGCCAGTGGTGTGGTGGTAGCAATTGTAAATAGGGTGTTCATAGAAAACCTTGAAGTTGACTTTGAACTATGAGACATCCATGAGAGATGTCAAGTAGGCATTGGATAATGGGTCTGGAGTCAAGAACAGAGTCCGAGTAGACGGAGCAGAAGTGGAGGAGCTAACAAGGAACCAGAAACTCAAACTGAGGTGTGGCTGCTGAACTAGGCAAAAAGTCAAGTGTGGTACCCTAGAAGGCAAAAATCTGCAGTTTTCTACTGCCGTTGCAATAAACAAACAACTCTGTTGTTAGTAGCTGAAAACAAGACTCATTATCCTACAGTTCTGTAGAAGTCCCACATGGGACTAGAATCAAAGTGTTGGCAGGCTGAATTCCTTTTTGGAGGCTCTGGGAGAGAACGTTCCCTTTATTTTTCCAGGTTCTACAGGCCCCCTTCCTCTGTCTTCCAAAGTCAGCAACACTGCATCTCAACCAGTCTTCCCTAGTCACATCTCCCGACCCCGGCCAGGCAAGATGCTCTGCTTTTAAGGACCCATACAATTAGATCAGGCCTGCCCAGATAACCCAGGATCGTCTCTCCACCTCAAGATCCTCAGCATAGTGATGGCCACAAAGTTCCTTTTGCCATGTAAGATACACGCATATTTAGAGGTGCCAGGGATTAGAAATGTGAACATCTTTGTAACTGGAGGAGACACAGCATACACACACAGGTGCAGATAGGTAAACAGAGGTGATGGTAGGAGCCTGTGGAAATTTTGTTTCTATTTTGTTTAAAAGAAAAAATGGTCATAAACAGAGTGAGGATGGGAAAGGGGTTAAAATGTACTGCTTTCAAGGAGAGTGAACGAATGTATGGGATAGAGAAATGTAGTTGCATTGTCAGGTGGTGCATGACCTCTACTTTAAACAGAGGTCACAGCTTCGGAGCTGGAGCCAGCATGTTCAGTTACTCAAGTGGGTAAGAGCAGAGAAGGTGGCAACCTGAACTTAACCAAATGGAGTTGAGCCAGGCAAGTCCATACAATGAAGCAAGAGATGAGCAAGGCAATTTAACCGTGTAGCCACGGGTGACTGTAACTAACCGTTGGACACTGAACTGAAGCTGGATAATGGGCGTGAAGTGGAAAATTAAAGACAAGTGAGCAGATCAATGAATTATGTCACACAGCACTGTAATCAGTTTATGTCTACATAGCCAACTGCTCTTCTAGACTGAGGTCCTCCAAAGTGGGACCAGTGTCCTCTTTTCATTCTTGTTACTTGAGCATGTTAAGTTTGTTATCTGAATGGATGGCTGAAATGCTACCCATTGTTTAAAGGAAACTCCCCACCTCCACTCCTATGATATGCAAAGTTCCTCCTTCCACAGTTCATGTAAAAACTTGCAATACTTCATCAAAACCTACGGTGTAAACAAGTCCTTTGGAATGAGACAAGATGCTGAATTCCTACAGTGTTGTGCCCAAGAACTGACCTAGAAAATGTAGCAAATGTACCCCAGTAAGTTTGCCCTTACTGAACACACCTGGATGGCATGAAATCTACAAACTTCCCAACCTCTAATTATTTCACGTCCTTGCAATAATTAGTGGGACCAAAATCAGGCCTTGAACATACCAAGTTTTCTAAGGAGACAAAAGAAACTCAGCCTGGGGGAAAGAACACACACACAAAGAGCATGTAAAATATGTTTATTGTTCTTTAAAAGGGTTCAGGGTTTGGTTTTAAATCAGGCTGCACATCTTTCATCAGTCTGACATCTCTCTCCCCATGTCAAACTGGCTTCAGCTAGCAATACTTCATTAAATCCAAAAGATAAAAAAAACCTTAATTTTGAGGAAGAAAATCCAGTTCTGAGAACAATTAACATTAGTCTGTAATTTAAAACAAAATGAGGGCTAATGTTTCATGTTGCGTTATACACCTTTCTCCTCACACAGAACCAGGAATGTAATTTTCCTAACTCAGGCAGGCACTGACACTGGCGGACACTGCACACACACGCACACACACCTGTTTCTCTCTCTGCCTCTCCCTCCCCGAGAACAACACAAATCAGAGCGGGACAAAGGAAAAAGGTTTGTTATGGTATTGATCAAAACCCTTGGAGTGGACAATCTATCTGAGCTTTGAGAATATTCTGTTTTGATCTTGAGCCTATGTGTTCTAAAATACAGGATTTTGAATAGTACCATCATTTTCCACTTTAAAACCCTAGAAACAATTTCAAAAAGCATTATTTTGTTTTGTTTTCTGGGATGGGGGAGGAGAGCATCTACAGATTTTCATTTAGTTAAAGAGCAAAACAACTCTAGCATAGGAGATAGGCAGTTCACATAGCCAGCCAATGTCTGAGGTATCATCATGACAAGGTCCCAGTCCATCCCTACTGGTCTAGCTGATCCTAACAAAATGGGAAGTTTATGGCTCTGCATATCAAATTCCAGCAAGACAAGATGACCCTAAGCCTTTATTCAAATCCTTAGAAGCAGAGCACTAGGAAGTGTATAATATTTAAATGAAGAGTGCAGAAGCCCCTGAAGGTGTCTTTCAACTTGCTTTTTTGTTGATACAGCCTGGTCAAAACTGCTTTCTACAAAATAGCAAAAAAACAGTTTTTCTAGATCAGCACATTGAACCCAACAAAGAATCAGCAAAAATGACACTACACCAAATATCACTAGCAACATAGTCCTTTTGCTACTGGTTGCACTGCTCTATGTCTCTCTCCTACCCTGTTAGGCCTGTGGACACGTACTCACTAGGCATTGTTGGTTTTATCTCATAAAGAACCTAGTAAGAAAATAACAAGGCAATCAGTGGTTAAACTGAACTGTACATATGGGGGCAGTTTGGAAAATACCCATAGCAGGCATTTCTCAAGTCCAAGATATTATATCTTTGCTGCTACTCCTCTGACTGTTCCTGAAAATTCAGAGTACAAATAAGTCCTAAAATAAAATTTTTCAACTACCAGCATTCTCTGACATCATTAGACAGAAAATCAGAGTTACGCTACATACAGCCCACAGTTCTACAAGGTGTAGAAGTGTGCTCACTCTCTCCCTGGACACATCTTCAGTGATGAACTGGAGTACTCCCCTTCAGAAAACAAAATTTTCTGGGACACCCACTTAGCTTCATTGGTTGGAAAAGCGAAGAATTCCACTCACAGCTAAGTTCTTTAAGAGACTCCTCTTGAAATGCCATTTCCCCACTAACTTACCAAAACAAAACCACAAACAAAAGGCTCTTGGCTACTTTGCCTAATGTTGTATAGAGTTTTCAAGAAAAGAAACTAACATGAACATCCCATCATCAGTAAAGACTAAAAACCACCTGGATCATATAATAGATATGCCACTGCTTCTTTTTTTTTTTGGTGTTTTTTTTCTAAAAGTGCCCAGGTGGGCTTAAGGCTGCCAGACTGCACGCACATCTACAGCAACAAGGGCTTGCTTCTCCTATTCCATCTACAGCTTGTATCGGGGAAAAAAGAGGAATAGGGAAAAGGAGAGAAGAGAGGAATATTGTAGCCCCCACCCCCTACCCTCAAATAAAGAAAAAAGAAAGAAATCACACAACATGGAGATCTATGTGCCAAGCATAATGGAAGAGTGAGCTCCCCAAACAGATGACTCTGCACAGGCTAATGTTCTGCTGGTTTCCCTTAGAGGCCTATTTTGAAAAAGTTAAAAAAGACAGGAAATTTTGAAATAATTCAATCCTGGCAGAAATTCAAACTTCAACACTAAGAGCAAAATCATTCTCCACTGAATTAATCCCTTTTTTCTTTCTCTTTTTCTTTTCTTAAACATTTTATTCATGTTAATAGAGGGATTTCTTTTTTGTTTGCTTTTTTCCAATCATTAGAAGAGTGGTTGAGGAGTACTGAATCCATCACTACTCTGATGACACAGTCAAGATTCGAGATTCACATTTCCAGGTACCAAGAGTTCCCTCTAAATGCCACAATCAAGTCAGCCTTTGTATTTCTTTCTACTGAACACAGCAATGCCCATTGGTATCTCTGAAGCGTAATCGCATCTTAGGTCGGTATTTCTCCAGGTAAAGCAGCTGTTTGGAATTGAATGCTCCCCTTCTTTTCCTGCAAAATACAAGAATGGCAAATTCTTATCATACGAGAAACAGGAGCTAAGTCACTGAAGTGCATTATTTAAGGCCTACGGCCTTTCTAACACCACAAAGCTGAAAGTCAGCATATCCCCACAACATCACTGAAGTTAGAGCACGCACTTTCTGTGCCTTCTGAGAAGGAAGGGACCAATTTTCTTTGCTGGCTCTTTTTAGCCCATTACACATTTAATAAAAATCAGAATGATTTATCCAGAGATATCTGACTATACTCTTCCCAATTGGATTAAAAATATTCTTCAGATTAGAATCAGCAGCAAATCTTTAGGATGCATGAGAGAGTATTTATGTGAAGCAGCAGGCACAGATGGCATTCCTTAAAATATGTTACCTTCCTAGAGCTGCTACAATTCATTCCATGCCCTGTCACAAACAGTCTTTTTCTTTTCTCCCTCTTTTTAAAGAAAAGGGGGAAAGGCTAAGAAAATAACTGCCAAAGAATTCCGGACAGCAAAATAGCATGGCCCATTATTCCAGACTGACGCCAAGACCCTGTCTGGGCACTACCATCCTGACTCTGTGCCTGAACTTACAAGTCCTTGGTGATACACTGCCCCTCTGTAGATTCTGGCTTGCCTCTTTATTATAGACAGGACATTTTGAAAGTACTTTATTTTTTTTAATATATTTTATTGATTATGCTATTATAGTTGTCCCTTTTTTTTCCTCCCCTTTATTTCCCTCTGCCCTGCAACTCCCTCCCACCAGCATTCCCCGCCTTAGTTCAAGTCCATGGGTCATACATATAAGTTCTTTGGCTTCTCCATTCCCTATACTATTCTTAACTTCTCTCTATCTATTTTGTGCCTACCAATTATGCCTGAAAGTACTTTAAACATCCATTAAAAGAGATACAAGATCAATGAGACTCTTCTACCTAGCTATTCATTTTAAAGATTCCTAGATATTCAAGTCATATACTGGACATATTCTATAATGTCCACATTTGCCACCTAAATTAGAAAATCTTTAAATCTGGGAACCAGTAGTCTTAAGTTTCTTTATCACTCTCTTTTTCTGATATCCTCAAACAATATTTTAAGCCAAAGACAACAAATTATTCCAGACTACAAATGAATGCTTTTCCACAATTCCTTCCTCTTGTATGATCTTGCTTTGTGTGTTCCTGAACATTCAAACTTGATACTCACTGTCTTATGAACTGAACTGCGTCTTCATACTTCATTCCACACTCGATCAAGGCAAGTGCAACCAGCACAGGTGCCCTGCAGAGAGAATCCCACCTGTCAATACCCACACATCTTTGGAAGTAAAGAATTTCTTAAAACCCAGATTACAGGCCCTGGCTGGCGTGGCTCAGTGGATTGAGTGCTGGCCTGGGAACCAAAGGGTCGCCAGGTCAGTTCCCCATCGGGGCACAGGCCTGGGTTGCGGGCCAGGTCCCCAGTGTGGGGGACGTGTGAGAGACAATCACACATTGATGTTCCTCTCCCTCTCTTTCTCCCTCCCTTCTCCTCTCTCTAAAAATAAAATAATAAAAATTTTAAAAAATAAAACCCAGATTACATGTTACATGTTACCAAAATCATCTCAGATTTTTGTTACAAATCAATTTTACTATCATTTCCGTATCAAATACTAAAAAGATGCTAATCCTTTTTATAAGCTAGGAGAAAGTACCAGAGAATTGGTAATTAGGAACAGTCTCTGTAAGTATGTGTCTATATATATATATATATATATATATATATATATATATATATATAATTTTTAATTTTATTATTTTTTAATCCTCACCTAAGGATATGTTTATTGATTTTAGAGAGAGAGGAAGGGACAGAAAGAGAAAGAGAGAGAAAGAAACATCATTGTGAGGAAGAAACATCAACTGGCCGCCTCCCACACGTGGCCCAACCAAGGATCAAACCCGCAACCTAAGTAGGTGCCCTGACCAGGAATCGAACCCACAAGCTTTTGGTGTATAGGATGACGCTCCAACGAATGGAGCCACTGGCCATGGCTAAGTATGTTTTTTTAATGTAACGAAGGAAATACTTTTTTTTAAAAGTCCATTACAGGGCACTAACTTTGGACTACCTGAAGTACTTACTAGTTATAAAATTAATCCAAGTCAAATTAAGAACTGAAACTCAGAAACTTTCCTAAACTATAAAAAAGTAGCAAATAAAAGGGCTCAGCAGAGGTAACAGCCTGAGTCACTATTGCTTGCACTAATGTTTTGAGTCAAAGTACAAACATCATAAACTGACATTTAACCTGCTGCTGCTGAGTACTGCAACGCCAATCCATGCAATGCTCAAGGATAAAGGTTTTTAAAAATCAAAGTTAATTTTTGTTCTCCATACATCTCAAGATTTAAAGTTTAGCCACCTGCTCTCCATCTATTAACTTCCCATACATTGCAATCCAAAATCAACCATGCATAGATTTTTAAATTATCATTGCCCATTTCAAAAACCTGAATCTTTGGTTACTTAAAATGGGAAGAAAAAGAAAAAAACATATGGAATGAAGACTGTATTTTTAGCTCAAAGATAAGGTAATTATATTAAGTCAGTTTCAAAACCACGACTGGCCGTCACCCACTAAATCTGGTATGGTGTCAGAATCAGACAACCAGTGAAACACAAGAAGAGCTCTGAGAAATCATATGCCAGCTTTTGCTCTCACTTCCTTTCCTTGCTGGCAATTTAATATTTAGTGTAATAAATGTAAATTTCCACCAAAGTGAAATATATGATCATGAATTTCACAGATGGAAGGGTAAGAACTTACCTTCCCAATCCCGCAACACAATGCACTGCAACACAGCAACCTGGCTCTTCACGAAATTTGGTTTTTAATAGGTTTAGCCAATCGTCCACTATCTGATTAGGGGGTGGTGCACCATCATCAAATGGCCAATCCTGGAAAGAAAAAAAATATTTTACATTAAACTGATATTTCCTCCAGGGTTAACATCCTAATGCGGAATAGCTGTGTAGTGCACAGGGCAGGCCTAATTGAACTAACTATACCATATACAACAATTCTTAATAACATAATTCTGGTCACTACTGAAAATGATCCAAGATCGAAATTTAAGAGTGTCAAAAACGGCACCAGCTACACTTCACAGGGGAGTGCCTTCCTCAGTGAGTGTAGCTGGTGTCTAATTTTACCTCATGGAAATCTCCTATCGAAGTGATAAGAATTAATGTTCCTCAAATATTTTTTTTTTTTTTTTTTTTAAATTACTTTATTGTTGTTCAATTACAGTTTGAATTTTCTTGTTCCTCAAATATTTTATCTAAACAGATCAGTAAACAGGTATAGGGAAAACTATACTTAGAGCCAAGACAAAGGAAGAGAAGATATAACACTTGTCAATATGATTTAAAGGTCCTCTCTGGCAAAGAAGTATACCAACTGCTATCTTATTGGTCTCTACAAATATTTGTGAGGATTATCCCCCCAATAGTTCTAAGATATATCATCTTTTTAGAGAAAGGCTCTCTGGTAAGAAATCTCCAATAGTTAGCATATCATAACAGAAAAATACTACCATCTTTGTGCTTACATTTTTTTAATAAGCCAAGTAGCAAGTATTTTTAAAGCTCTGCCAAAATTATATATAACCCATTTAACAAGCACAATGCCACATAATAGAGTCCCTAAGCAAATGGAGACCTTTTTCTCAAATATCCCTTTCTCTTTTTACATTCATCAAATTGGGCTTTCTTTTTTTATTATTTTAAATTAAGACCAACCCATGTGCATTCACAACACAGGCAGGTGTTTATCTTCCTTGCTACCTTGCAACAGGTCCTAAGAAACCAATACAAATTAGCTTTGAAGAAAGGGGAAAGAGAACTTGCAGTTTACATACCCTATTTTCCACCTAGTTTCAAGGACAGAGATGTAAAAACACGGGGCATTTTTTTTTAAACAAGACTATTCTAACGAGATTGGATAAGGACACTTTAAGACACTGGTGGGGAAGAGAGAAAAGTGGCACAGCACTAAACTGACTCTTCTCTCATCACTGGCACCAATGGAACACTCCAGGTGGCCTATTAGCCATGACAGTACACTATGTTTGATTTGTCAACTACACCCCATAATTAAAGGGCTGTCAGTGTTACCATTATAAATGTCACTACAGTTTAACTGTAAATAGCAGTAAAACAAGTTAAGTACTTTAGCTGAGAGCTTACTTCCTCTACTACTCCCTAATATGCACCTAGTTAAGAAACAATAACATGAAACATGCTTCACTTACTCATAGAAACAATTTCTATCAAAAAAATCATCACAGTAACAATTTCCAGGCACCTGAACTTCAAAGAGACACAGCTGAAACCACCACTAGTCTTTTTCAGTGTGTCTCTGCTTTGTAGAAGCATTGGTCAAAGGACTAGACGGTCTAACTCTGAGGATATTCTCTCCTACAGTGTGCCAAACCCTCTTTACCTAGCAAAAGTAAACTAACAATCCACCTTAAAATCTGTCTGGGGAAAGGAAAGAAATTCCAGTCTTAATTTTAAATGTCCTTGTTTTCAAGCTTAAGTTGGCCCTTTAATTTTATCTGATTATAGCTATATAAAACAGAACAAAAGCCTGGATTTAAAGGTCTGGAATAAATCCCAGACCTACCAGCATCTTCTACACACTGGTTCTTTAGTTCATTTCTATTTTGTAAAGGTGTTTATCAATATTACTGACTCATGCAGACAACAGTCAATCCACAGTTCACTGCCCCATCCTGTCATCTGTCCAAACAAACTGCTTTCCCATCTACCCACTGGAGAATAGAGAGAAGGAGATTCGTTCCACAGGGGGTACCTTCCACGATGCCCAGTGGATGCCTGAAACTGCAGAACCTCATGAACACTGTTTTTTCCTATACATACAAACCTGTGAAAATTTCATTTATAAATTAGGCACAGAGATTAACAACAATAACCAATAATAAAAATAGAACTATTATACTATAATAAATGTGGTCTCTCTCACTGTCTCTCTCCAGTAATGTTTGTATTTCTCACTCCTGAATCTCTGTAACCCTCCCCTACTTGTTTGCTGTCACTCGTTTCAGGAGACCCTTTGCTGAAGTGATCACACAGGCTTAACACTTTTTGGTGCGACATTTTGCTGTCAATTGAAACGCATCTTCTGTCATGTCTTCCCCCCACAAATGGAACCCTTATCCATCTTAACCATGCACTGATCATGTACTGTAGCCGTAACTTTTGCAGTCTGAAACCAGCACGAATTTCTTTTTCTTTCTCTGCAATATCACAGACAGAAGACTCATTCCTACTGTGATCTTAGCAACCTCAGCACATTTTCCCCTTCCTTATTAAACTGAGAACTTTCACTGTTTCATGTAAAGGAAGCATTTTATGGCATGTCTGAATTGCCAGCATCAGGGCCACTATTAAGTAAATAAGGGCGACCTGAACACCAGCACTGAGATATGGTGACAGGCGGTCTTACAACTGAGGTGGCTCCTCAGTGACTGATGGGCGGGGACTGTACGCAGCGTGGACACGCTGGACAAAGGAAAGGTTCACATCCTGGGCAGGACAAAGCAAGATTTCATCACACAACTCAGAACAGCACAAAATTTAAAATTTATGAATTGTTTATTTCTAGAATTTTTCCATTTAATAATTTAATACCATGGTTGACCCCCGCAAGGTAACTGAAACCACAGAAAGCAAAACTGCAGATAAGGGGGGACCACTGTATTCAGCCTAGCTTCAGAAGTTAAAATTTTGTTTTGTTTTTTTAAACACAGGGCTACATCAGAAGTTAATTTAAAAAAAAAAAAAAACACACACAGGGCTATATTTTACACATGTTTACACTTATCCCCAATGATTTCCAGCCAGGAGAACCTAAAGTCATTTAGAAATGAGAATGCAAGCAAATTACTACCATACCATACTATTCAAATACATTTTAATACATAGAATGTTTTAAAAACATAATGCTTGGCTACTTAGTTTTTCTGTTTTCACCAAAATGAAGGTGAGGAAACCTTATGAATCAGACAGGAGATGACTGCCTTACCAATACGTTGGACATACATTTTCCTTGAATGAACAGCCTTCCCAACTTCTGGCCAATGCAATAAAGACTACAGAACTGTCTCTAAGTAAAGAGTAGGAATTTTTCATTGTATAAATATCTTCTTTATTGTTTTCTTCCTCGTCAACTACTTAAAAAATCTCTAGGTCTCAACCTACTTCACTGCCTTCCCATAATCAAATCAAATAGTTCTAAAACACCGAAGACTACAAGGTCAGTTCATTTCATGCTCCCACAATTTAGACAACTATTTAGGAAAGAAGGTATAAAATTTTACCCAGCTCCTATTAAGGCTCCTATTTTCTATAATAAAATAGCATATACAGAGGCTAGGGAGGATTTTAATTTAAAGTAATTCCAATCACTTTTTCGTCAAACTGAACTATGAAAGAAATCAAATCATACAAAAGCTTCTTAGAAACCCAAAAAAGTATCAGAAACTATGCTGATAACTCTGGAGCAAGATGCCTTCTCCCTCTCCCTTAGCCTCTTCTCCCACCTTTTTGTCCCCTACAACAGGGGTGATCAACCCACGGCCCATGGGCCACATTTGGCCCAGGATGGCTATGAATGCAGCCCAACACAAAATCATAAATTTACTTAAAACATTATGAGATATTTTTGTTTTCATTAGTGTTTGTGTATTTAATGTGCAGCCCAAGACAACTTTTCTTCTTCCAGTGTGGCCCAGAGACACCAAACTATTAAGTAACTAATTTGTACTTGCAAAGTGAGGGAGAATATTTCCATGTGACTTAGGAATGTCTGAAGAAAATTACTTTCAGTTAGATTCAAACCTGTAGCCTAGAAACAAAAGCCAACTATTTCATTAATTTCCTAGAAAAAACAAAATGCAAATTTCCATTTTCTTAAAATAAGTGTTCCCTAAATTTTACTTATTTATTGAAAATACCCTCCCCCTGCAAGTGTAGACTTTAATGGCACAAATGAACAAAACTGCTAATCCAAAAAAAATTAAAGGTTGCTATGAACACTGTATTCTCTTAATACAAGCTCAAAAAGCAAATCTACTGAGTGCCAAGTTTTATAAATATCTATGTCTGAAAGGTACAACTCATTTGTAGTGAAAAATTAAAACACTACACACTCACTAGAACGTGGATTCCTTCTTTCTCAACTGGAGCTTTATCATATGTAGCATCACAAACTCGAACCAAAGTTGTCACTCCATACTTCTTAAGTTCCTTTAAAGAAAAATAATGTAAGAGAATTTGCTTTTAGAATCTGCAAGCAAAGCTTTAAAATGTTCTATCTTTATACAAACTGAAACAACAAATCATCATTTTTCAACAAAAATCAAAATCATTCTCAAGGTAACAACATACATTGTACTACAGACACTCTTGCACTCTTAGTAGAAGCAACAATAAGACTTCACCTTTATTAAGAGCAATTTAGTAGCACAACACAAATCTTTTAAAGAATACATATACCTTGACCTAGAAATTCCATTTCTGGGGTTTACTACTAACAAAATAATTAAAGATATGCACAAAGATTTAGATGCCAGCATGTCCAGCACGGCTTGGAATGGTAAAAACCTGGAAACAGTATTAATGATGCAAAACATGGGAATGATTAAAGAAAGTATGGGCCATCCATATAAAATACTGTGACATTTATAAAAATAATACTAAGGAGAGTGGGGGAAGATTTTTTTAAATATATAGTGTGATCCTATCTAATATATATACTTATAAATATATCCATACATGCAGAGAAAAAGCATCTAAAAGCCAAGTATTAACAGTTAAGTATTTTTAAAGTATCTTTTGCTTGTCTATAGCTTTTTCATTAAGTAAATACTCACTGCTTTTTATTAAAGAAACAAAAGTTACTTTGAAATTAAGGTTAAAAAGTAGTATCATATTACAAAGCCAATTAACACACAAATAATTATAGCCTGAAAGAGCCTTGCTCCTTTAAAAACTTTCCTACAGGAATGCCTAACCTAATCCAGTGACTACCTGTCTTCAAGGGACCACCAATATCTTTTTATAGTTGCAGGAATACAACGACTTCTGCCACTTTTGGATTCAATGGCCAAGGAATGATGTAAGACTAAAAATAGTATCACATAATGAAGCCAGGCTTAAAGGTGACTGAACAACCTAAGGGCACACAAGCCTAGGACCAACGCATACAGGGTACACAACATGTTAAGAAGTTAGAGGACTCAAGTATAAATAAGCAAGAACAGTGATATCCTACAAGAAATGTCTGTCATTTGGTTATCTAAAAAGTAAAGTTATTTTAATTGCTAAAGGACTTATTTTCCACAGAAATGTCTTCTTATAAAATATGTTAGGGAAAGTTGTTAAGTATTATAATGAGTCAGAAATTTTAAGAAGTTTCAAAATACAAATAAAATCCCATTGAAATGAACTTCATAGTAGCTGTTTACTGAAAGGTTATGGTAGAATTTTTATGGTAAATATTTGTGGCCTTAAGCAAGTCAAAATCTCTTTTGAACTCAGTTTTGCCATCTGAAAAATGAGAGGGATGGATTTAGAATCCCTAGGAGTTCATCCAGCTAAGCCTACTCTACAAAAAATAAATACATCAATAGAGATTACAGTCAGAGTGAATAACCAAGGATGATAAAAAAGCTTACATTCAAATGTTCGTTGAATAAAGTACAAAACATTCCTCTACTACTACTACCATTAGGAAAAATGAAGGATCTGACAAAAAATGCTACTTATGATACTTTTCCTTCCCCTAAATTTCTGAACCCTTGTGATGGTTACTATTACAAGTAGTTCCAGGTAGCTTTTCATCAAAAGTGGTTAGAATATTTGAGGTAGACATGGGTTTTAGTATCAGAGACAGTCCTACCACATACTGTGTACTTTCAGCAAATTACTAAAATGCTCTGAATTTCAGTTTCTTCATCTATAGAGGGAGATAATAATGGTACCTACACCTCACAGGGTTATTGTGAGGAGTAAATGATACACTGCCTAAAATTGCTTATTGTAATGTTGGGTACAAAGTGTTCAATAAATGTTAATTATTTTCATTACTGAACGTATGATAAGAGAACTGCTACTAATATAGAAATATAAGAAAAAACATAGTAATAGATAATCTCTAAGGTCTCCCCAAATTCCATAAATATTCCTCTAAAAACGTTGTAATTAATCCAATCCATTTCAAAAGATGGGTAGGATGACCACCCATACTCCAGTCACAGAAATACATGGCTTTGTGATAAGAGATTTCTTTATAATGGTGTTAACTTTTAATAGGATGTTATCTATTGAAACTTTAGCAATTCAAAAAGTGCGCTATGCTACTTACCTCTGTGAACTTGTTGAGGGTAGCATTGGTAGGGTTGTGAGTTATCAGAAAACGCATGTTCTCATAGGAGATCTCCACAGGGGCTGGACGGTTCATTATGGCAAATAAAAAGTGTGAGCGTGCGTGTGTGAGTGTGATGGGGAAAATGAAAAAAAATCAATAAATCTTGAAATGTTTCACAGCAGAAAACATTAAAAAGACCACTAAAATGCCTATTATCAATCAGTGTTTTTTCTATTCAACTTGTTTGTTGTTTGAGAAGCTTCTCTCTTCAAGATAAGCAAAAGTATTCAGAATCCACTTGAATCCAAATTCAACTTGGGCCTCAATGTCTGCAGATGGATACCTTCGGACTCCAAAAAAATCCAACTACATACAAAATTTAAGTAGCCTTTACTACATTTAGGCACTAGTGAGACAAGTTAAAAGTGTAGGTCACTTCCCACTTTTGTTTACTTGATGCTTAATTTTACTGGAGTCATTAAAAGAAATATGCTTGCACTTAAAAAAAGCCAACTACTTCTGAGGCCAGTCTTGGTGTCCAGAGTCTTCAAGGCAATGTTAATTATGGCACATAGAACCCCCAAGCTCACTTGTCAGCAGAAACGCTGTGCTGAGCCTGGCAGAAGTCTGCCCTCACACTCAGAATCGCCATAAATGTGCAACGTGTATTCCAACAAAAAACCTGGAAGAGAAAAACATAAGCAAAATGAACTGGAGGTTGATAGCATCATAAACACAATGCTCAAAGTCAAGAACACATTCTTTATGAGCCCAAAGTCATCTGAAATGTCACCATTCTAAATTATTGCCATCTATCAAGAATAGAGTAAAAATGCATACTAGGAGTTTTAAAAAGCCTGAGATTCAAAAGTCAAATATGTCTCTCTTTTTTCAAAACAGGATCCAATAATCAAAGTTTCTGGCTAGAAAGATTATTTTTAACTCAAGTCATTTTTAAATGATTAAAAGACTCTTAAAGAAATCTCTTCATGGAATCTTCATAAAGTTTACAATAATCTCCTTTTTCTGCTTTGATGGTTAAGTCTTTCACATATACTCTTTGCCTTAAGTAAGATTTATCTATAAATGGATGGGTGATATTTACCAAAATTCCACTTAGAGGATTTAATTCTTTTTTTTTAAGAATTTTATTTATTCATTTTTAGAGAAAGGGAAAGGGAAGGAGAAAGAGAGGGAGAGCAACATCAATGTGTTTGCCTCCTGCACGCACCCTACTAGGGACCTGGCCCGCAACCCAGGCATGTGCCCCAACTGGGAATCAAACCAGCGACCCTTTGGTTCTCAGGCCAGCACTCAATCCACTGAGCCACACTAGACAGGGATAGAGGATTTAATTCTTTCTATCCAAAGTATATGCATTGGTCCCCAATTAGGATACTAGTCCATAAAGCACTTCTTTCAAAAAATCACCTTCTTTTCCTCACAACTCTGAGTAGTTGTTACTACCTATGAGGAACGAGGAAAGAGGAACAGAAAAGTGAAGTGACTTGTCTAAGGTGAATGAATGAATTGAGCTCAAATTCTAACCCAAGTCTTCTGTTAGTTCTGCATTTTTTCCAATGTACCATGTCAGCTGACTCAACCACTGTATGAATCCCATCCTCTCATTTTCTAGTCCAACTTACCTTCTTACTATTTCTCACATCACTACCTCAGGAGTACAAAAGCATTTAAAGGTCAATGATTCATACAGCATTCTCCTGCCCAAAATATTAATCCTTACCAAAAACAAGGCAAGAAAGAGAAGTGGTAAAATTTTAACATTTTAAAAGCCTGCTTTGGAACACAGTAATCTTTATAGCTGGCTCAGAGTGTCAACATAATCATGATTTCCTCTGGAAACAGGGACAAAGTCAAGTTCTTTCACTTGCCTCTTTCTTAAGCTTCCAATGAGTGCTTATTTAGAAGTCTCTAAGAAAGGTAATTGTGATCCAACAGAAAAAGACATGAAAGATAATGACTATAGAATCGTTTGCAGAAAAAGTGAAATATAGATTAAAAAGGTTAAAAAGATTAAGAATCATAAACCACATATCACAGCTGGAAGGTACAGCTGGGCTTACAAACTTTTAAGCCTCTCATCTATCCTCAAGTCTTCTTTTTATAGATATTCTTATGGCATTTTATCTTGTAAGTTACATACTTGAGACATTATCACCATGGACACAAATACAAAACTAAAACATTCCTAAAATATGAAAGATAAAAAATTCAAAATGGCATTCTAAGAACTTCAGTACCTCAGCAAAATGAGTTACCCACTACAGTAAAAATGCAAAACTTCTACACTCAAACTAAGAAAAATAAAAATACACACACCATCACTCTTCCTAACTCATAATTCTAACTGTACCTCCAAACACAGCCACCTTAGATTACACATTTCATAGAGTACTCTGTGAACAGTCAAGGAATTGTAGAGCTAGAAGAAACTTAGAAATCAAATTACTCTGACCTTTAAAAAGAAAAAAAGATGATGTTTGGGATCCAGAGAGGTTAAAATTACTTAAGTAAGACCACACTACTAATTAGTAGCAGATCAAGGACAAGAGCCCAGGTCTCTTAACTCCCTATTTATTTCTCCTTCAATTTTGACTAATGGAGATACCTGCATACTTAAGTCATAATCTTTTTTATGTAAGTGTAACTTTTCAAATATTTACTCGGATATTCATCTGCAACTCTGTGACCTTATAATAAGGGGAAAAAGATAAATAAGGTAACTACTCAAAGAACAATGGTTTGCATACACTGCAGAGCAAAATACGAGGAAATTCTAACCTGCTTGAATCCCTTTGGTTTAATGATGTTATCGCAGATAATTTTTGTGTCAGCTGAGTAAAGGCACTGAAAGACCTACATTGTAGTGATGGCCAGGTTTTAAAAGTTACAGTTCTAGCATTAAGTTTTCTGCCTAGCCTCCAGTGTGTGCCTGCTCAGCAAACAGAGCAATCTTTAGCCCATCTTATTCTTCCAAGTCATTTTGGAAGGACCGCTCCCAGGGAAAAAGACAATTCATTATTAGATTTTCAATTCTTTTTTTTTTAATCCTCACCCAAGGATATGTTTATTGCTTTGAGAGAGAGAGAGAGAGAGAGAGAGAGAGAAACATCAATGTAAGAGAGATATATTGATTGGTTGCCTCCTGTAAATGCCCCCAAGGGGGGTCACAGGGGATCGAACCCACAACCTTTTGGTACAGGGGACAATGCTCCAACCAACTGAGCCACTCGGCCAGGGCTTCAATTTTCAATTCTTAACACCATATTGAGATCCCCGGCAAAAGAATTTCTTCCAAATGAAATAGTATGTTCTATCAATGTTAACAGATACATGATAAAAGCAAGCTTCTGATCCTTCCCCCTACCCCAAGGGCTCAACTACACATCAACAGTTAAATGTTCTTGCACCTGTCAATTCAGATAACTAATGTTCATTCCTGTGAAACCCATAAGAACGCAGAGCAAACCGTCTGTAAAAGAATCATAAACAACATATCACAGCTGGAAGGTACAAGAATTACAAAGCCCTATATTTTAGCATAAACTCAGCACCTGTACCCCTTACAGAAAAACCTCCTTCTAAAGTTCTCTCTCTAGCATTAGTTCTGCTCTATCTACTTAAGTAAAAATTGATTCTTGCCTTAATTTACCAGGTGTTGGAAGAAGCTTTTTTTAGTTTGTTTTGTTTACTTGACATGTAATAGCTACCAAATTCAAATATCCATCCAAATATTCTCTCCACCCTTAACTCTTTTCTTTTTAATCCTCATCCAAGGACATGCTTATTGATCTTAGAAAAAGAGGAAGAGGAGGGAGAGAGAGAGAGAAACATCAATCGGTTACCTTTTGTACAGGATGTCTGGACTGGGGACCAAACCCACAACCTAGGCATGTGCCCTGATGGGGAGTCAAATTGCAACCTTTTTTGTTTTACAGAATGGCTCTTCAACCAACTGAGCCACACCAGCAGGGCCACCCTTTACTTTTATCTCTATGGAACCTAACTTTTAAAATGTTGAATTTAGCCCTGGCTGGTGTCGCTCAGTGGATTGAACACTGTCCTGCAAACCAAAAGGTCACCAGTTTGATCCCCAGTCAGGGCACATGCTTGGGTTGCAGGCCAGGTCCCCAGTTGAGGGCATGTGAGAGGCAACCAATTAATATATCTCTCACACATTGATGTTTCTCTCCCTTTCTTTCTCCCTCCCTTGCCCTCTCTCTAAAAGTAAATGAATGAAATCTTTAAGCCCTGGCTGGTGTGGTTCAGTGGATTGAGCCCACCTGCAAACCGAAAGGTTGACAGTTTGATTCCCAGTTAGGGGACATGCCTGGGTTGCGGACTAGGGGGCACACAACAGGCAACCACACACTGATGCTGCTCTCCCTCTCTTGCTCTCTCTGTTCCCCTCTCTCTAAAAATAAATAAATAAAATATTTAAAAGCTTAAAAAAAATAAAATAAAATGTTGAATTTAGGACATTTCCAATTTTAACAAAAGAATACAACTTCACCAGAGGATTAGACAGGATGGTCTGTAACAGGAAAATCATTTTAAATTGAGAGAAAGGAGGAAGGAAAGAACGAATGAAGAAGTGGGCTGAAAGCATGGCAAGTAAGCAGAGGCCTACCCAGCTAAAATAAGACATAACACAACAGGACACTTAAAACTCTGAGGACGACTATGGTAGAGTTTAAATGTTAGTGTCAATACTCTATGGCTAACATCGCCCTAGACAAGACTCAAAAACCAAAATGCATGAAATAATACAATATCCATCCTTTAATCATGGCACACTCTTAAAATGGAAAACTATGCAGAGATTAAAAAGAATAAAACAGATTTATATGGACTAGTATGTAAAGATGGCTAAGAGATACTAGTAAGTGAAAAGAGCAAGGCATGTAACAGTACATATAGAAATATTTGTAAGTACCATACATGTTTTCATACCCATGAACTACCCTAAAAATTAAGAAGTAACAGTGGTTGTCTGGGGGTTGCCTAGGAACTAAAGGCCAAGAGCATGACTTACTTTACCTTCTGAACTGATTCAATTTCTTTTCATGTACATAATGTTAGCTTATTTTTAATTCTAGGGTGATAAAGATTTACAATTTCATTACTTTCTTAACAGTGTTATAACCATGGGAATCACAAAGAGCCTCAAGAGGGCTAAGCCCCTCTGTCCCAGGAAGACAGTGTTCTTTGTTAAAGATACTAAACTACTGAGTAAAAACTCAGGTACTACTTTGGCAATTGTAAATCTAAGTCTAAATACAAATATAGGGAATTTAAAGGCTGAAGGAACTTTACAAAATCAGTCCCATTTAATGTATCCCAAACTTACTGGGCTTCCTTTTGAAAATTCTGTCAATCCACTCACATCAAGCTTTCCACTGAAAAATCACCTCTTTCTATTTCCAAATTAAAGCAAATGATACAGTAAACCCTCTAATTTGATGGGTTATGCCAGTATTCACCAAATTAAAACACCACATTATACTATAAATGCACAATAAGGTATTCTAGATCTAAGAAAAAAAATCTAAATGCAAAGGTCTGACAAGTAAGCATATATTTACTGTTACTTTTCTTAACCAAAAATTCTACAGGAAGTCATGCAAATTTGAGTTAGCTTGGTTTCTACAAACAGGCACCATGAAAGCATAATACTGTATATAAGACTAAAACCTTGCAATGATTTTTCCTAAAACAAAATTATTTCACTTCAATGAAGACGCCCCCCACACTTCCCTTAAAGTATGAATAATCTGTCAACAGTAAAAAAAATCATTCTCTGAAGTTAGTTTTTCCTTGCAATTTGGCTAGTTAAGAATTTATTAATTCAAATATTTACTGGACATATACTATGTGTCACATACTCTTATAGTTGCAGCAACGGCAGTAAAAACAAAAAGAAAAACTCCTGTCAGGACGGATCTTATACTTTAGTAGGCAGAAAAAGACAAATAAAATATGCTACTGCTATGGAGGAAAATGCAAAGCAAGGGAATCTGCAGTGCCTCCAATTCTAAATAAGGCTATCAGGAAAGGCCTCACTGAAAAAAGTGACATTTTATCCAAGACCTGGAGGTGTGAGCCAAATAGATATTTGAGGGAGCATTCTAGGCAGAAGGATTAGCTGTTGCAAAGGTTATGAGGTGGGGCCAAGCTTGGAGTGTTCTAGGAACCTCAGAGGCGCCGGTGCTACCAGTGCAGAGAAGGCAAGGGAAATAAATAGGGTCAGAGAAACAAGTGGAGGCGTATAGGTCAATATTTGGCTTTTATTTGAAGAAAAATGAGATTTCAAGCAAAAGTGACAATTTATGCTTAAAAGGCTCACTCCAGCTGCTATGTAGAGACATTATATGAGTTGTAAGGGTGGAAGCAGGGAGATCCTGTTGCTATTACCCAGGAAAGAGACAATGATGGCTTGAGCCAGGGTAGTAGAAATACAGAACATAAGGGATCAGTTTTAAAGTATACTTTGAAGTGGAACCCAAAAGGATGTGTCCACAGGCTGGATATGGGATCTGAAAAAAATGTCAAGGCTCTCAGTAACTCTAAGAACTTGTAAAGCCTCACTTAACATTCAGAAACTATTCAGACAACAGAGCATAAAATCTTCACAGCTGGAAGCCCATGATACTTGCAACCAAGGGAGCAGCAAGCAGCAGCAGCTCTCCCCAGCTAACTCCCTGAACCTGTCTCCAAGGCCCTCTTTCTCTGACTTCCCAGTGAGCAGCTCAGCCTAGGCTCTCCTGTTGCTTCTTCCATCCTAAGCCATGCATTGTTTCACTGTCCCCAGCTTTAATAAACGTCCCATCTGAGTATTAAAAAAAAAAAATCTTCACAACCATCAAGGAAGTAGGGAAATTCCTCTCTGAAGTGCTACTTTATCTACTGCATTTTCACCATTTGAGATGGGGGGCAAGCACCTTAAGACTAGTAAACTAAAGAAAACTCAACTTTGCTAATTAAACACTCATCTTCTGCTTAACTGCACTCAAACTGAAACTTCACTCATCTTTCTCATAACCTACTCCCAACTCAGCAGAGCCCTAGAGAAACAACAGCTCTACTTATCTTTCTTTATCCTGCTACTGTTGCATTTATCAAACTAAAATTGAATACATCAGGATCCTTGCATATAGACAGTTCTAATTAATATTAGTTCTCCTGTCCTATTGACTACAGTCCTGGGGAAGTAATAAAGAAAGAGGTATCGATTAAATTCTACACAAATTAGGATCCAAAACATCTGTAAACAAGCTAAAAATAGCAAGACACTTCTTTACTGCTAAAAAAAAAGTTTCATAGTTACTCCCTTGGTTATCCCACTTTTCTACTTCCTCATTTAAGGAGGGAACTTAAGAATCAAGTTCCAGTACAGAAATCAACAATAAGTTCTATAAAAAGAAATTATGACCTTGATGGCGGGAAAGTATCTTAACACTTCAGAACCAGCAGGAGATACATGGTCTGCCACTCAGAAAGGAAAGGAAAGCAATTAACCAACAACCACACCTGCTTCTGAGGACAGTGACAGTTATTTACTGAAGTCCTGTGGGCCCTGTTCCCACTCAAATGAAAAGGGAGTGGCTTTTAAGTTTGTATGTACCCTAGTGATTAGAAGTAGTTGTCCTTTTCTAGTAATTCTTATTTCTACGAATAACTATGAGACTAAAATTGCATTAAATATTTTCATGACACACTTGAAAATATTTACTTTTCACTTTGTACTTCATTGTTCTTTTAAAGATTAGCAATTCTCCAGCTAAATCTCTTGTCCAATTTTTTTAATTTGTCCTTTCATTAATAAATTTAAATACAAGTAATGATACTATAGCCAATTTTCACTTTTTCTAAAAAATTATTTGAATACCAGCAATAACATTAAAGACCCCAACAGCATAATTCTAACACTGGGCATTAATCTTATCATTTTCAGTAAATCTTTTAAAATTAAGTTAATTAACTCTATTAAATGGGTTATGTTCATTCATACTTTCATTTCCAGGCAAAGGTATCATGACTATCCTCTCCGTAGACTTTAGTTTATGTGCATTTTAAGACTCCCAAGCCTTTTTAACATTAAATTTAAGCACATTCTTTTTCTAACTAACTGTGGACCTCGTTTATACAATAAGAACTATCTCAAACTCAGCTGTGTTCCCATAAAATTAAATCCTAATGTTTGTTTTCTTCTTTCCTTTCATCTTACTTTCTGCAATCTCAAAAGGCTAAGTATTGCCCTGGAGAACAATTTAAATCTTAAGCATCTGCCCTGGATGCTGTGGCTCAGTGGCTTGAGTGCCAGCCTGAGAACCAAAGGGTCACTGGTTTGATTCCCAGTCGGGGCCCATGCCTGGGTTACCAGCCAGCCAGGTCCCCAGTAGGGGGTGCACGAAAGGCAACCACACATTGATGTTTCCCTCTTTTTCTCCCTCCTTTCCCCTTTCTCTAAAAATAAATAAAATCTTTTTAAAAAATTAATCTTAATCATTTTAGTTTCCAACATCACTATACATACATTAACCCAAGAACCATTGAATCAATTATTTCTTTAGTAAAGATATGTATTTGAGATTTAAAACTCCAACTGTAATAAAACAATTTCGGTAGGAAAAATCCAAAAGGACACCTGGATTCACCCTGCCAACACCACTTGGAAACACTTTCTGACCTACATCAGGACAGTTTGAATGACTGTAACAGCTGCAAGTTCCCTGAGGTTGCAAAATAGATACTTGGGAAAAGGTTATTTGAATCACCTTTCAAAATAACCTACAGCACAGGAGCAGCATGCAAAGCAAAAACTTCCAGGCTATTGTTAGCATTATTTAAAATCTATGTTTCAGAGCTTAGCAGTTTATGGGTCAACTTAACTCTTTCATTTCCCTATTTTGACAAATGTATTGGTCCTGTCCAAGTATCTAGCACCAAAAAGTGGGGGAAGGAAGCTTTCTATGTCAGGATACAGAATAAAAACATTCCAAACAATATCTTGTCAGCACAAATTCTTTTGTTTGAGCCCCAGAACTTTTTCTGCTGTTAGGGCATTTTGGTCTAAGTTTCCCCTAAAACCGGGTAAATTACACTTCACTTCCTTTCCTAAACTTGCCTTTTAGAAATCACGTTACACTTCACAGCCATCTCTCTGCATACTTAGTACAAAACAAATAGACAAGAACCCAAATCATTCTATCTGGAGCTGCTGGTGGCCTTCTAAAATATATCGTCTATCCAGTCTGTCTGATAATGGCTTGATGTTTATTTTCATAAAACACAACATTCACAATCTTTAAAAACCATACAGTTGTTTCATATTACAATACTCTATAATGCCATGTCAAGGGGCTATTATTCTTTGCTCACTAGCTTAGTTCAATTTCAACATGGATTCCCCTCCCTTCTCTTCGCACTTGAAGAATGTTAAGTTTTCTAAAAATGCAAAATTTTCTTTTTTGTTCTCTTCCTCCAAATACTTACTAAGGGACAACATACCACCTCTGAAAGATACTAAAATGCAGCACATCCAGTCTTACAAGTATCTATGGAGTTCTATGAACACACCATACAAATTTTATGCAGAATCAAGATCCTAAAATAATCAATGTGGATGAGAAATATCTGATGATGAAAGCCTTGGCCAGGTGGCTTGATTGGTTGGAGCATCATCCCATACACCAAAAGACCGCAGGTTCAACCCCTGGTCAGGTCACATACCTAGGTTGCAGGTTCGATCCCAGGTTGGGGTGCATACAGGAGGCAATCAATCAATGTTTCTCTCTCACATCAATGTTTTTCTCTCTCCCTTCCTCTCTCTCTAAAAATCAATAAAACATATCCTCAGTTGAGAATTTAAAAATATATACATATTTGATGATGGGCATTAAAATTTCATATTAATACTACGTACTCTGAAGATACAAAGTAAGCATAAGTAGAATGGAGGATTAACTAAGACTTCCGAGGAAAGGCAAAATTTTTATGACAAGACTGGTAGAAACAGCAAAGGGTCACGGTAGCATGACTTGGGAAAGGACCTGAGTCTCTGGTTAGACATTGCTGGTGAGGCCTTAGCCATGCTCAGAATTTCAGACCAATTCAAATGCAATAAAAGCTCTTAGGGCTTTAAAAGTAGAATAGTAGGCAGGAAGTAATTCTTTGCTCCCTTCGAGAAAACAAATATAGCTGACCTTGAACAACATGGAAGTCGGGGCACCAACTCCCCTACTCCGCGCGCGCGCCACACACACACACACACACACACACACACACACACACACACACTCTCTCTCTCTCTCTCTCTCTCTCTCTCTCTCTCTCTCTCTCTCTCTCTCTCTCTCTCTCTCAAACCGGTGTGTAAATTCTGGCTCCCCAAATACTTAAGTTGTCCCTCAGTATCTGAGGGGAATTAGTTCCAGTATCTACCCCCCCCACCCCCCACCACAGATACCAAAATTCTCGGATGGTCAAGTCCCCTATGTATCATGGTATAGATCAATGCATACGTTTGCCTTCTATATCCGCGACCCCCAACCATGGATCAAAAACAGTGCAGGCATTTATTTTTAAAAGTCCACATATAAGTGTGTCATCCAAGGGTCACCTGTAACTGCCATGTTGGTAGGGATTTCTTATCTACTGAGCAACTTCATAATTACCAACAGGCTTCACAAAAATAGGCTCTCAATTTACTAAATCCTACCTGATAAATTATTTTTCCTAGTAAACAGGTAAGTTTAACTAAATTCTACTTGTTGATCACCTCCAAATGGAGATCTCATCTCACTAGAAAAACAATTCAGAGCACAGTCTGTGACTTAAAACTGGAAATACTTTTTATCCAGAAAGATCTAAATTATTTGAATTTAAACCAATCACCAAAAGGAAACTTGTTTGTAACTACACATGTGGAAAGAAGAATAATGTCACTAGAATCTATTGTTTCTCCATCATATCCTTCCCAATTTGCTGACAAATCCTGCTGATGACTCATATCCTTCTGCACTAACCAGTTA